>WNWK01044902.1:0-14932 GCA_009830355.1 Cherax destructor | reverse complement strand
ACATCAACCAGATAACTGTGGCAGCATATGGCGACTGGCAAACCTAAGACTAGCGTTCCGTTACCTTAACAAGGACTCGTTTAAGACACTGTACACCGTGTACGTCAGGCCCATACTAGAATATGCAGCACCAGTCTGGAACCCACACCTGGTCAAGACATAAAGAAACTAGAGAAAGTGCAAAGGTTTGCGACAAGGTTAGTTCCACAACTCAGGGTCTGTCCTATGAAGAAAGGCTGAGGAAAATAGGACTAACAACACTGGAGGAAAGAAGGGTCAGAGGAGACATGATAACGACATAAAAATACTGCAGGAATCGACAAGGTAGACAGTGACAGGATGTTCCAGAGAGGGAACACAGAAAAAAAAGGACACAACTGGAAGCTGAAGACTCAGATGAGTCAAAGGGATGTTAGGAAGCATTCTTCAGCCACAGAGTAGTCAGGAAGTGGAATAGTCTAAAGAAAGACATAGTGGAGGCAGGAACCATACACAGTTTTAAGACGAGGTATGATAAAGCTCATGGAGCAGGGAGAGCAGATACCCAGTAGCGGGCAGCGAAGAGGCGGGGCCAGAAGCTGAGTCACGACCCCTGCAACCACAATTAGGTGAGTACAATTAGGTGAGTACACACACACACACACACACACACACACACACACACACACACACACACAAAACACACACACACACACACAAAACACACACACACACAGCCCCTGTCTGCTACTTTTATGCAAATTTTCTATGGCTTAATCCCCATTGTTTACCAGCCTGACGGTGTAAGGTTCAACTGTGAGCGCGATTACAGGGTTGAACTTTACAAGTGAACCGTAGCATTTATTAGGTGTCACTGATGTGAGGGATCACAGCATCTGCTGAAGACAACTCTAGGTATTAAAGGAGAAGTTACTCTCCTTTACGGAACTGAAAGATCACAATGAAGACAGATCACAATGAAGACAGATCACAATGAAGACAGATCACAATGAAGACAGATCACAATGAAGACAGATCACAATGAAGACAGATCACAATGAAGATAGATCACAATGAAGACAGATCACAATGAAGACAGATCACAATGAAGACAGATCACAATGAAGACAGATCACAGTGAAGACAGATCACAGTGAAGACAGATCACAATGAAGACAGATCACAATGAAGACAGATCACAATGAAGACAGATCACAATGAAGACAGATCACAATGAAGACAGATCACAATGAAGACAGATCACAATGAAGACAGATCACAATGAAGACAGATCACAGTGAAGACAGATCACAGTGAAGACAGATCACAATGAACACAGATCACAATGAACACAGATCACAGTGAAGACAGATCACAATGAAGACAGATCACAATGAAGACAGATCACAATGAAGACAGATCACAATGAAGACAGATCACAATGAAGACATATCACAGTGAAGACAGATCACAGTGAAGACAGATCACAATGAAGACAGATCACAGTGAAGACAGATCACAGTGAAGACAGATCACAATGAAGACAGATCACAATGAAGACAGATCACAATGAAAACAGATCACAATGAAGACAGATCACAATGAAGACAGATCACAGTGAAGACAGATCACAGTGAAGACATATCACAATGAAGACAGATCACAATGAAGACAGATCACAATGAAGACAGATCACAATGAAGACAGATCACAATGAAGACAGATCACAGTGAAGACAGATCACAATGAAGACAGATCACAATGAAGACAGATCACTATGAAGACAGATCACAGTGAAGACAGATCACAATGAAGACAGATCACTATGAAGACAGATCACAATAAAGACAGATCACAGTGAAGACAGATCACAGTGAAGACAGATCACTATGAAGACAGATCACAGTGAAGACAGATCACAATGAAGACAGATCACTATGAAGACAGATCACAATGAAGACAGATCACTATGAAGACAGATCACAATGAAGACAGATCACAATGAAGACAGATCACAATGAAGACAGATCACAGTGAAGAATAAAAAACCACAATATTGTCACTGCAACAATACACAAATGTCTCGCACACACGAGAGAGAGAAGTTTATGACTACGTTTCGGACCGACTTTAGAAGTCGAACCGAAACGTCGTCCTGAGGTTCTCTTTCCTATGCACCAGTGGGTAGCACCAGTGGGTAGCACCAGTGGGTAGCACCAGTGAGTAGCACCAGTGAGTAGCACCAGTGGGTAGCAATAGTGGTAGCACCAGTGGTAGCACCATGGTAGCACCTGGGTGGCACCGTGAGCACCAGTGGGTAGCACCAGTGGAGCACCAGTGGTAGCACCAGTGGTAGCACCAGTGGGTAGCACCAGTGAGAGCACCAGTGATAGCACCAGTGGTAGCAATAGTGGTAGCACCAGTGGGTAGCACCAGTGGGTAGCACCAGTGGTGGCACCAGTGGGAGCACCAGTGGACCAGTGGTAGCACCAGTGGGTGGCACCAGGGGTAGCACCAGGGTAGCACAGTGAGTAGCACCAGTGAGTAGCACCAGGGGTAGCACCAGGTAGCACCAGGGTAGCACAGTGGGTAGCACCATCCACCAGAAGAGCACCTTCACCAGCGAAAGGGAGTAATTGACGACCTATGGCAAAAATAATGTATCTAAGGAACTAATAAACAATGTATGTCACTATACATGACCATTATCAAGTCACAACTAGTGAAGGGGGAAAAAAACAGAGAAGACCAGAAGAAGGTAGGGAGAGAGGGAGGGAGGAAGGTAGAAGGGAGGGATGTAGGGAGGAAGGGATGGAGGGAGGGAGGATTTAGGTAAGAAAAGGGTGGAAAGGGGATCCTTTTCTCACTCTTACTTTAACCCACAAATAAAACCACTTTCATACCTCGATACTCAGTCTGAGTTGATGAATAGGACACATCTGCAACCCTCACATATCTGTGTTGTCGACAAACGTGTCTTATCCATCAACCTGTCCGTAACGTACCATCAGCGATATGATATCTGGCTGAGTAACTAAGAGCCAGCATTCGCGAAGAGATTAGAAACTCTCAATGGAATATTTTAGTCATTCTTGAAATGTTTGATATATTTTTTCTCAACATCTAAATGGCGTTTGTTTGTATTTTCATGGAGTATATTGTGGTCAGTGTGATACCAAGCTGACACATTGTTCAGGCTGGATACCTGCCAGTTCTTACCATAGTAAAGAAGAGAAGACTCTGGTACTGAAGCTAAGAAGACTCTGATACTGAAGCTAAGAAGACTCTGATACTGAAGCTAAGAAGACTCTGGTACTGAAGCAAGAAGATTCTGGTACTGAAGCTAAGAAGACTCTGATACTGAAGCTAAGAAGACTCTGATACTGAAGCTAAGAAGACTCTGATATTGAAGCTAAGAAGACTCTGGTACTGAAGCTAAGAAGACTCTGATACCAGAAGCTAAGAAGACTCTGGTACTGAAGGAAAGAAGACTCTGGTACTGAAGCTAAGAAGACTGATACTGAAGATAAGAAGACTCTAATACCAGAAGCTAAGAAGACTCTGGTACTGAAGCTAAGAAGACTCTAGTACTGAAGCTAAGAAGACTCTGGTACTGAAGCTAAAAAGACTCTGATACTGAAGCTAAGAAGACTCTGATATTGAAGCTAAGAAGACTCTGATACCAGAAGCTAAGAAGACTCTGGTACTGAAGCTAAGAAAACTCTGGTACTGAAGCTAAGAATACTCTGGTACTGAAGCTAAGAAGACTCTGATACTGAAGCTATAAAGACTCTGATACTGAAGCTAAGAAGACTCTGGTACTGAAGCTAAGAAGACTCTGGTACTGAAGCTAAGAAGACTCAGGTACTGAAGCTAAGAAGACTCTGGTACTGAAGCTAAGGACTGATACTGAAGCTAGAAGACTCTGATACCAGAAGCTAAGAAGACTCTGGTACTGAAGCTAAGAACACTCTGGTACTGAAGCTAAGAAGACTCTGGTACTGAAGCTAGAAGACTCTGGTACTGAAGCTAAGAAGACTCTGATACTGAAGCTAAGAAGACTCTGATACTGAAGCTAAGAAGACTCTGATACCAGAAGATAAGAAGACTCTGGCACTAAAGCTAAGAAGACCTGGTACTGAAGCTAAGAAGACTGGTACTGAAGCTAAGAAGACTCTGGTACTGAAGCTAAGAAGACTCTGGTACTGAAGCTAAGAAGACCTGAACTGAAGCTACGAAGACTCTGATACTGAATTTAAAGAAAACTCTGGTACTGAAGCTAAGAAGATTTGGTACGGGAAGCTAAGAAGACTCTGGTACTGAAGCTAAGAAGCCCTCGGGTACTGAAGCAAGAAGTCTGGTACTGAAGCTAAGAAGACTTGGCCTGAAGCTAAGAAGATTTGGTACTGAAGCCAGAAGACTGGTACTGAAGCAAAGAAGATTTTATACTAAAGGGTAAGAAGACCTGGTACTGAAGCTAAGAAGACTCTACTGAAGCTAAAAAGACTTGGTACCGCTAAGAAGACTCTGATAAAACTGAAGCTAAGAAGACTCTGGTACTGAAGCTAAGAAGACTCTGATACTGAAGCTAAGAAAAAAACTCTGGTACTGAAGCTAAGAAGACTTTTACTGAAGACAAGAAGACCTAAAGTACTGAAGCAAAAAGACTTTTGGTACTAAGAAAAAACTCTGGTACTGAACCCAAGAAGACTTGGTACTGAAGCTAAGAAGACTGGTACTGAAGCTAAGAAGACTCTGGTACTGAAGCTAAGAAGACTCTGATACTGAAGCTAAGAAGACTCTGGATCCCGAAGCTAAGAAGACTCTGAATTAAGCTATTTGGTACTGAACCCAAGAAGCCCCTTGATACCAGAAGCTAAGAAGACTCTGGACTGAAGGAAAGAAGACTCTAATTGAAGCTAAGAAGATTTTGGATACTGAAGATAAGAAGACTTCTAATTACCAGAAGCTAAGAAGATTTTTTTGGTACTGAAGTTAAGAAGACCAGACTGAAGCTAAAAAGACTCTTACTGAATCTAAAAAGCCCTCTGAAAATGGCTAAGAAGACTTGATACTGAAGCTAAGAAGACCCTGATACTGAAGCTAGAAAGACCTTGGATACTGAAGCTAAAAAAGACTCTGATACCAGAAGCTAAGAAGACTCTGGTACTGAAGCTAAGAAAACTCTGGTACTGAAGCTAAGAATACTTGGACTGAAGCTAAGAAGACTTGATACTGAAGCTATAAAGACTCTGATACTGAAGCTAAGAAGACTCTGGTACTGAAGCTAAGAAGACTCTTGGTACGGGGAAGCTGGAAGACTCAGGTACTGAAGCTAAGAAGACTCTGGTACTGAAGCAAGAAGACTGATACTGAAGCTAAGGGATTACTAGCTACAAACTCTGGTACTGAAGCTAAGAAGACTTGGTACTGAAGCTAAGAAGACCTGGTACTGAAGCTGTTTGAAGACTCTGGTACTGAAGCTAAGAAGACTCTGATATTGAAGCTAAAACTCTGATACTGAAGTTAAGAAGACTCTGATACCAGAAGATAGCACTCAGCACTAAAGTTGAAGACTCTGAACTGAAGCTAAGAAGACCTGGTAACTGGTTAAGAAACTCGGGTACTGAAGTTAAGAAGACTCTGGTACTAAAGTTAAGAAGACTCTGAATAAAGCTAAGAAGACTCTGGTACTGAAGCTAAAAAGACTCTAGTACTGAACCCAAGAAGACTCTGGTACTGAAGCTAAAAGGTACTGAAGCTGAAGACCTGATACTGAACCCAAGGACCCAGTACTGAAGCTAAGAAGACCTGGAACTGAAGCTAAGAAGTCTCTGGTACTGAAGCTAAGAAGACTCTGGTAATTGAAGCTAAGAAGACTCTGACTAAGCTAAGAAGACTCTGGTACTGAAGCTAAGAAGACTCTATACTGAAGCTAAGAAGATTCTCTGGTACTGAAGCTAAGAAGACTCTGGTACTGAAGCTTAGAAAACTCTTTGTACTGAAGATAAGATTTCTGGTACTGAATCTAAGAAGACTTTTAAAATGAAGCTAAGACCCCTGGATACTGAATATTAGAAAACTCTGGAACACCCAAGAAGACTCGGGTTTTATTTGGGCTAAGGGGACTCGGGGCAAATGGGTTTGGGGCCGGCTAAGAATTGGGTACGAACCCAAGAACCAGGCTAAGAAGACCCTGGTACGGGAAGCAAGAAGACTTGGGTACTGAAGTTAGATTTTGGGCCGAACTAAGATTTCGGTCCCGGAACCCAAGAAGACCCCTGTATTTAAGAAAAAATGTATTTTCAAAGGGGGAGATTTTTGGCAAAGTTGAACGAAGCTGGGAAGACTTGGCTGACCCAAGAAGACTTTGGACTGAAGTTAGAGTGGAAGCGACTCGGGTACTGAAGCTGAAGACTAAGAAGCTAGGCCGAACTGATGAAGATCGGTACCTGGTTTGGGGGACCCTGGCAAGCTGAAGGCTCTGACTGAAGCAAACTGGGATTATTCAAAGATTTCAAGAAGATTTCTGAGCTACTTCGAGCTAGAAGACTTCTGATAAGAAGACCCTGATAATAAAAAAGATCCAGCTGGAGTTAAGAAAACTTTGGTACTGAAGAGAGCTGAGGTTTAAGAAGACTTGATAATGTTGCCGAAGCCAAGAAGATTATGAGCTGAGCTGTAGCTTTCTGGGCTGAAGTTGGACTCGTACTGAAGCTAAGAAATCTGGTACTGGAGCAAGAAGACTGTACTGAAGCTAAGAAGACTCGGATAAAGTTTAAAAACTCTTTGGCTGAAAACCAAGAATTTGGTCCAAGAAAGACTTTGGCCAGGAAGAAGACTTTTGAAATGAAGCAAGAAGACTCTGATACCGGGAAGGTTGTACTGAAGGGGAAGACTGAAAATGAAGTAAGAAGACTCTGGACTAAAAAAGAAGACTTTTGGGAAATGAAAACTAAGAACTTGCTGAGCTAAGAAGACTTGTACTGAAGCTAAGAAGACCACGAGCAGGGGGAAATCCCGATTTAAGCCAAGAAGATTTGCCAAAAAGCTTTAACCCCTGCTGGGAGATTTAGTACGAGCAGAAGTCGGTTGAACTGGGGAGAGAAGCTTGGCACCGGGAACCGAAGCGGTACCGAAGCTTTAAGAAGATTCTGGTACTGAAGCAGAAGACCAGGCTGAGTTGGCAATGCTAAGAGACAGTACTGAAGCCACAGCACTTGGGCCGAAGCTAAGAAACACCTGGTATCAAGAAGCAGAAATCCTTTGCGAAGAAGTACCTCTGGCAAGAACCATTGAGGAGTGAAAAAAGACTCTGTACTGAAATTATATATACTGAGATACTGAAGCTAAGAGATTTCTGGTAAGAAGAGCTGAAGGAACATTTTGGTACTGAAGCTAGAAATCCATACTGAAGGATTTTGCACTGAAACAAGAAGAAGAGAAGAAACTTTTCCGCCAAGAAGAACGGCCGAGCTCCTCCCCCCGGACCGAAGCTGTACCACTGGTGAGCCGAATCTAAGAAGAACTCCTGGTACTGGGATATTTAAGCAAAAAACTGGACTGAAGCCAAGAAGACTCCCGGACGAAAAAAGATTTTTGGCACCGAGTTTAACTTAACAGTTTAAAAAATGCCAAAAAAGAAGACTCCCAACTGCTTGCCAGGCCCCTCTGAAGGAAAACGCACATTTCTGGTAATGAAGCTTATACATTTGCCGAAGTTTGGTTATCCCTCACCGGAAGCCAAGAAGGGAAGCCTTCTATGTCTTTGAAGCTTAGAAAATCCCCAGGTAAAGTTAAGAAGATCTAAAGAAAACAAAAGATTTTGGGACGAAGCAAGAAGACCTAAGAGCCAAGAAGAATGAAGACTCCAGGGGCCAGCCGAAATTGGCGGTTGATGCCCTGGGCGGGTACGGCAAAATGGTACCGAAGCTAAGAAATTACTGAGTTAGAGGACTAACTGGGGAAACCGAAAGGTTAGAAAGAGGGTCGGCAAAGTTGTTTCTTTACTGAAGCTAAGAATCTCTTTTGCTTCTAGTAAGCTTCTTAGCTTCATCGGGTTCTTGCTTCAGTACCAGAGTCTTCTTAGCTTCAGTATCAGAGTCTTCTTAGCTTCAGTACCAGAGTCTTCTTAGCTTCAGTATCAGAGTCTTCTTAGCTTCAGTATCAGAGTCTTCTTAGCTTTAGTACCAGTCTTCTTAGCTTCAGTACCAGAGTCTTCTTAGCTTCAGTACCAGAGTCTTCTTAGCTTCAGTACCAGAGTCTTCTTAGCTTCAGTACCAGTCTTCTTAGCTTCAGTACCAGAGTCTTCTTAGCTTCAGTACCAGAGTTTCTTAGCTTCAGTATCAGAGTCTTCTTAGCTTCAGTACCAGAGTCTTCTTAGCTTCACTATCAGAGTCTTCTTAGCTTCAGTATCAGAGTCTTCTTAGCTTCAGTACCAGAGTCTTATTAGCTTCAGTACCAGTCTCCTTAGCTTCAGTACCAGTCTTCTTAGCTTCAGTACCAGAGTCTTCTTAGCTTCAGTACCAGAGTCTTCTTAGCTTCAGTATCAGAGTCTTCTTAGCTTCAGTACCAGAGTCTTCTTAGCTTCAGTACCAGTCTTCTTAGCTTCAGTACCGAGTCTTCTTAGCTTCAGTACCAGAGTCTTCTTAGCTGCTTCAGTACTAGAGTCTTCTTAGCTTCATTACTAGAGTTTTCTAAGCTTCAGTACCAGAGCCTTCTTAGCTTCAGTACCAGAGTCTTCTTAGCTTCAGTACCAGAGTCTTCTTAGCTTCAGTACCAGAGTCTTCTTAGCTTCAGTATCAGAGTCTTCTTAGCTTCAGTATCAGAGTCTTCTTAGCTTTAGTACCAGTCTTCTTAGCTTCAGTACAGAGTCTTCTGCTTCAGTACAAGTCTTCTTAGCTTCAGTACCAAGTCTTCTTAGCTTCAGTATCAGAGCTTCTTAGCTTCAGTACCAGAGTCTTCTTAGCTTCAGTACCAGTCTTCTTAGCTTCAGTACCAGAGTCTTCTTAGCTTCAGTACCAGAGTCTTCTTAGCTTCAGTATCAGAGTCTTCTTAGCTTCAGTACCAGAGTCTTCTTAGCTTCAGTACCAGAATCTTCTTAGCTTCAGTACCAGTCTTCTTAGCTTCAATATCAGAGTCTTCTTAGCTTCAGTACCAGAGTCTTCTTAGATTCAGTACCAGAGTCGTCTTAGCTTCAGTACCAGAGTCTTCTTAGCTTCAGTACTAGTCTTCTTAGCTTCAGTACCAGAGTCTTCTTAGCTTCAGTACCAAAGTCTTCTTAGCTTCAGTACCAGAGTCTTCTTAGCTTCAGTACTAGAGTTTTCTAAGCTTCAGTACCAGAGTCTTCTTAGCTTCAGTACCAGAGTCTTCTTAGCTTCAGTACCAGAGTCTTATTAGCTTCAGTACCAGAGTCTTCTTAGCTTCAGTACCAGAGTTTTCTAATATTCAGTATCAGAGTCTTCTTAGCTTCAGTACCAGAGTCTTCTTAGATTCAGTACCAGAGTCTTCTTATCTTCAGTACAAGAGTTTTCTAAGCTTCAGTACCAGAGTCTTCTTAGCTTCAGTACCAGAATCTTCTTAGCTTCAGTACCAGAGTCTTCTTAGCTTCAGTACCAGAGTCTTCTTAGCTTCAGTACCAGAGTCTTCTTAGCTTCAGTACCAGAGTCTTCTTAGCTTCAGTACCAGAGACTTCTTAGCTTCAGTTCCAGAGTCTTCTTAGCTTCAGTACCAGAGTCTTCTTAGCTTCAGTATCAGAGTCTTCTTAGCTTCAGTATCAGAGTCTTCTTAGCTTCAGTACCAGAGTCTTCTTAGCTTCAGTACCAGAGTCTTCTTAGCTTCAGTACTAGAGTCTTTTTAGCTTCAGTACCAGAGTCTTCTTAGCTTCTGGTATCAGAGTCTTCTTAGCTTCAGTACCAGTCTTCTTAGCTTCAGTACCAGAGTCTTCTTAGCTTCAGTACCAGAGTCTTCTTAGCTTCAGTACCAGAGTCTTCTTAGCTTCAGTACCAGAGTCTTCTTAGCTTCAGTATCAGAGTCTTTATAGCTTCAGTATCAGAGTCTTCTTAGCTTCAGTACCAGAGTATTCTTAGCTTCAGTACCAGAGTTTCTTAGCTTCAGTACCAGAGTCTTCTTAGCTTCGGGGGGGGCCCCCCCCCCCCCCCCCCCCCCCCCCCCCCCCCCCCCCCCCCCCCCCCCCCCCCCCCCCCCCCCCCCCCCCCCCCCCCCCCCCCCCCCCCCCCCCCCCCCCCCCCCCCCCCCCCCCCCCCCCCCCCCCCCCCCCCCCCCCCCCCCCCCCCCCCCCCCCCCCCCCCCCCCCCCCCCCCCCCCCCCTTAGCAAGTCTTAGCTTCAGTACCAGAGTCTTCTTAGCTTCAGTATCCAGAGTCTTCTTAGCTTTAGTACCAGAGTCTTCTTAGCTTCTGTACCAGAGTCTTCTTAGCTTCAGTATCAGAGTCTTCTTAGCTTCAGTATCAGAGTCTTCTTAGCTTCAGTACCAGAGTCTTCTAGCTTCAGTACCAGAGTCTTCTTAGCTTCAGTACCAGTCTTCTTAGCTTCAGTACCAGAGTCTTCTTAGCTTCAGTACCAGAGTCTTCTTAGCTTCAGTAACAGACTTCTTAGCTTCAGTACCAGAGTCTTCTTAGCTTCAGTACCGAGTCTTCTTAGCTTCAGTACCAGAGTCTTCTTAGCTTCAGTACCAGAGTCTTCTTAGCTTCAGTACAGAGTCTTTTAGCTTCAGTATCAGAGTCTTCTTAGCTTCAGTACCAGAGTTTCTTAGCTTCAGTACCAGAGTCTTCTTAGCTTCAGTACCAGAGTCTTCTTAGCTTCAGTATCAGAGTCTTCTTAGCTTCAGTATCAGAGTCTTTTAGCTTCAGTACCAGAGTCTTCTTAGCTTCAGTACAGAGTCTTCTTAGCTTCAGTACAGAGTCTTTTTAGCTTCAGTACAGAGTCTTTTAGCTTCAGTACAGAGTCTTCTTAGCTTCAGTACCAGAGTCTTCTTAGCTTCAGTATCTGGAGTCTTCTTGGCTTCAGTACCAGAGTCTTCTTAGCTTCAGTACCAGAGTCTTCTTAACTTCAGTACCAGAGTCTTCTTAGCTTCAGTATCAGAGTCTTCTTAGCTTCAGTACCAGAGTCTTCTTAGCTTCAGTACCAGAGTCTTCTTAGCTTCAGTACCAGAGTCTTCTTAGCTTCAGTACCAGAGTCTTCTTAGCTTCAGTACCAGAGTCTTCTTAGCTTCAGTACCAGAGTCTTCTTAGCTTCAGTACCAGAGACTTCTTAGCTTCAGTACCAGAGTCTTCTTAGCATTAGTACTGGAGTCTTCTTAGCTTCAGTATCAGAGTCTTCTTAGCTTCAGTACCAGAGTCTTCTTAGCTTCAGTACCAGAGTCTTCTTAGCTTTAGTACTAGAGTCTTTTTAGCTTCAGTACCAGAGTCTTCTTAGCTTCAGTACCAGAGTCTTCTTAACTTCAGTACCAGAGTCTTCTTAGCTTCAGTACCAGAGTCTTCTTAGCTTCAGTACCAGTCTTCTTAGCTTCAGTACCAGAGTCTTCTTAGCTTTAGTGCCAGAGTCTTCTTATCTTCTGGTATCAGAGTCTTCTTAGCTTCAGTATCAGAGTCTTCTTAGCTTCAGTATCAGAGTCTTCTTAGCTTCAGTACCAGAGTCTTCTTAGCTTCAGTACCAGAGTCTTCTTAGCTTCAGTACCAGAGTCTTCTTAGCTTCAGTACCAGAGTCTTCTTAGCTTCTGGTATCAGAGTCTTCTTAGCTTCAGTATCAGTCTTCTTAGCTTCAGTACCAGAGTCTTCTTAGCTTCAGTACCAGAGTCTTCTTAGCTTCAGTACCAGAGTCTTCTTAGCTTCAGTACCAGAGTCTTCTTAGCTTCAGTATCAGAGTCTTTATAGCTTCAGTATCAGAGTCTTCTTAGCTTCAGTACCAGAGTATTCTTAGCTTCAGTACCAGAGTTTTCTTAGCTTCAGTACCAGAGTCTTCTTAGCTTCTGGTATCAGAGTCTTCTTAGCTTCAGTATCAGAGTCTTTCTAGCTTCAGTATCAGAGTCTTCTTAGCTTCAGTACCAGAGTCTTCTTAGCTTCAGTACTAGAGTCTTCTTAGCTTCAGTACCAGAGTCTTCTTAGCTTCTGGTATTAGAGTCTTCTTATCTTCAGTATCAGTCTTCTTAGCTTCAGTACCAGAGTCTTCTTAGCTTCAGTACCAGAGTCTTCTTAGCTTCTGGTATCAGAGTCTTCTTAGCTTCAGTACCAGAGTCTTCTTAGCTTCAATATCAGAGTCTTCTTAGCTTCAGTATCAGAGTCTTCTTAGCTTCAGTATCAGAGTCTTCTTAGCTTCAGTACCAGAATCTTCTTAGCTTCAGTACCAGAGTCTTCTTAGCTTCAGTATCAGAGTCTTCTTAGCTTCAGTATCAGAGTCTTCTTAGCTTCAGTACCAGAGTCTTCTCTTCTTTACTATGGTAAGAACTGGCAGGTATCCAGCCTGAACAATGTGTCAGCTTGGTATCACACTGACCACAATATACTCCATGAAAATACAAACAAACGCCATTTAGATGTTGAGAGAAAAAAATATATCCAAACATTTCAAGAATGACTAAAATATTCCATTGAGAGTTTCTAATCTCTTCGCGAATGCTGGCTCTTAGTTACTCAGCCAGATATCATATCGCTGATGGTACACGTTACGGACAGGTTGATGGATAAGACACGTTTGTCGACAACACAGATATGTGAGGGTTGCAGATGTGTCCTATTCATCAACTCAGACTGAGTATCGAGGTATATGAAAGTGGTTTTATTTGTGGGTTAAAGTAAGAGTGAGAAAAGGATCCCCTTTCCACCCCTTTTCTTACCTAAATCCCTCCCTCCCTCCATCCCTTCCTCCCTACATCCCTCCCTTCTACCTTCCTCCCTCCCTCTCTCCCTACCTTCTTCTGGTCTTCTCTGTTTTTTCCCCCTTCACTTAGTTGTGACTTGATAATGGTCCTGTATAGTGACATACATTGTTTATTAGTTCCTTAGATACATTATTTTTGCCATAGGTCGTCAATTACTCCCTTTCGCTGGTGAAGGTGCTCTTCGTGGTGGAACTGGTGCTACCCACTGGTGCTACCCACTGGTGCTACCCACTGGTGCTACCCACTGGTGCTACTCACTGGTGCTACTCACTGGTGCTACCCACTGGTGCCACCCACTGGTGCTACCCACTGGTGCTACCCACTGGTGCTACCCACTGGTGCCACCCACTGGTGCTACCCACTGGTGCTACCCACTGGTGCTACCCACTATTGCTACCCACTGGTGCTACTCACTGGTGCTACTCACTGGTGCTACCCACTGGTGCTACCCACTGGTGCTACCCACTGGTAGGAAAGAGAACTCGACGACGTTTCGGTTGACTCTAAAGTCGGTCCGAAACGTAGTCATAAACTTCTCTCTGTGTGCGAGACATTTGTGTATTGTTGCAGTACAATATTGTGGTTTTTTATTCTCACTGTGATCTTCTTCATTGTGATCTGTCTTCATTGTGATCTGTCTCATTGTGATCTGTCTTCATAGTGATCTGTCTTCATTGTGATCTGTCTTCATAGTGACTGTCTTCAGGGATCTGTTTCACTGGATTGTCTTCATAGTGATCTGTCTTCTGTGATCTGTCTTCATTTGATCTGTCTTCACTGTGTTGTCTCATTGTGATCTGTCTTCATTGATCTGTCTTCATTGTGATTGTCTTCATTGTGATCTGTCTTCATTGTGATCTGTCTTCACTGTGATCTGTCTTCACTGTGATCTGTCTTCATTGTGATCTGTCTTCATTGTGATCTGTTTTCATTGTGATCTGTCTTCATTGTTATCTGTCTTCATTGTGATCTGTCTTCACTGTGATCTGTCTTCACTGTGATCTGTCTTCATTGTGATCTGTCTTCACTGTGATCTGTCTTCACTGTGATATGTCTTCATTGTGATCTGTCTTCATTGTGATCTGTCTTCATTGTGATCTGCTTCATTGTGATCTGTCTTCATTGTGATCTGTCTTCATGTGATCTGTGTTCATTGTGATCTGTGTTCATTGTGATCTGTCTTCACTGTGATCTGTCTTCACTGTGATCTGTCTTCATTGTGATCTGTCTTCATTGTGATCTGTCTTCATTGTGATCTGTCTTCATTGTGATCTGTCTTCACTGTGATCTGTCTTCACTGTGATCTGTCTTCATTGTGATCTGTCTTCATTGTGATCTGTTTTCATTGTGATCTGTCTTCATTGTTATCTGTCTTCATTGTGATCTGTCTTCACTGTGATCTGTCTTCACTGTGATCTGTCTTCATTGTGATCTGTCTTCACTGTGATCTGTCTTCACTGTGATATGTCTTCATTGTGATCTGTCTTCATTGTGATCTGTCTTCATTGTGATCTGTCTTCATTGTGATCTGTCTTCATTGTGATCTGTCTTCACTGATCTGTGTTCATTGTGATCTGTGTTCATTTGATCTGTCTTCACTGTGATCTGTCTTCACTGTGATCTGTCTTCATTGTGATCTGTCTTCATTGTGATCTGTCTTCATTGTGATCTGTCTTCATTGTGATCTGTCTTCATTGTGATCTGTCTTCATTGTGATCTGTCTTCATTGTGATCTGTCTTCATTGTGATCTGTCTTCACTGTGATCTGTCTTCACTGTGATCTGTCTTCATTGTGATCTGTCTTCATTGTGATCTGTCTTCATTGTGATCTGTCTTCATTGTGATCTATCTTCATTGTGATCTGTCTTCATTGTGATCTGTCTTCATTGTGATCTGTCTTCATTGTGATCTGTCTTAATTGTGATCTGTCTTCATTGTGATCTGTCTTCATTGTGATCTTTCAGTTCCGTAAAGGAGAGTAACTTCTCCTTTAATACCTAGAGTTGTCTTCAGCAGATGCTGTGATCCCTCACATCAGTGACACCTAATAAATGCTA
>WNWK01044901.1:0-14932 GCA_009830355.1 Cherax destructor | reverse complement strand
CCTGCCAATCCCTAGGTACCTTACCCTCTTCCATACATTTATTAAATAATAGCACCAACCACTCCAAAATTTATCCCACCTGCTTTTAACATTTCTATCTTTATCCCATCAATCCCAGCTGCCTTACCCCTTTCATTCTACCCACTGCCCCACGAACTTCCCACACCCACAACTGGCTCTTCCACACTCCTACAAGATGTTATTCCTCCTGCCCTACACACGAAATCACAGCTTCCTGTCTTCATCAACATTTAAAAAATCCTCAAAATATTCTCTCCATCTTCCGATACCTCTAACTCTCCATTTAATAACTTCCTCTCCTATTTTAACTGTCAAATCCATTTGTTCTTAGGCTTCCTCAACTTATTAATCTCATTCCAAAACTTTTTCTTATTTTCAACAAAATTTGCTGATAACATCTCACCCACTCTTCATCTGCTCTTTTTACATTGCTTCACCACTCTTTAACCTCTCCGTGCTAATTAGGTAAAACTTTGAATTTGGCATAAATAGCAACGCTTTTTCTTGCCATATAAGACAAGCGAAAATTTTTTATGCAATAATTTCGCAAAATCATTCTGAACCAAACGAACGAAAAATATATTTCATTGTGTTTGTTTATTATTAAAATATTGTAAACGTATCTAAAATATATTTAGTTGGTTAAGCTAAATTAAAATGAGCTTGTTGTAATAAGGTTAGGTAAGTTTTCTAAGATTCTTTGGTGCAAAATTAAAAATTTTACATTAACATTAATGAAAAAAATATATCTTTGAACGCATAAGAGAAAATTATAGGAAGGACTTAATTTTAAATGAGTTATTGCTAATTGACCAGTTTTACCTTATTAGGCACGACATATATACATATAAATATATATATGTGTGTGTGTGAATGTGTGTGTGTACTTTCTAATTCACCTAATTGTGGTTACAGGGGTCGAGTCATAGTTCCTGGCCCGCCTCTTCACTGGTCGCTACTAGGTCACTTTCCTGCTCCATGAGCTTTATCATACCTCTTCTTAAAGCTATGTATGGATCCTGCCTCCACTACATCATTTTCCAGACTATTCCACTTCCTGACAATTCTGTGACTGAAGAAATACTTCCTAACATCTATGTGATTCATCTGAGTCTTCAACTTCCAACTGTGACCCCTTGTTGCTGTGTCCCATCTCTGGTACTTCCTGTCTCTGTCCACCTTGTCGATTCCTCTCAGTATTTTATATGTCGTTATCATATACCCTATCTCTCCTGTCCTCCAGTGTCGTCAGATCGATTTCCTTTAACCTCTCCTCGTAGTCTTGTTGCAAACCTTTGCACTTTCTCTAGTTCTCTTACATGCTTGGCTAGGTGTGGGTTCCAACTGGTGCTGTATACTCCAATATAGGCCTTATGTACACGGTGTACAGGGTCCTGAATGATTCCTTATTAAGATGTCTGAATGCTGTTGCTAGGTTTTCTAGGCGCCCGTATGCTGCAGCAGTTATTTGGGTTTATGTGCGCCTCAGGAGATGTGCCTTGTGTTATACTCACCCCAAGATCCTTTTCCTCAAGTGAGGTTTGTAGCTCCCGCCCCCTCCTCGTCTGCGTCTTCTTTGCCCTTCCCAACTTCATGACTTTGCACTTGGTGGGGTTGAACTCCAGGAGCCAGTTTCTGACCAGGCTTAGCCTGTCCAGGTCCCTTGCCTGGTCCTCGTCCGATTGAATTATTCTCATCAACTTCACATCATCTCCAAACAGAGACACTTCGGAGTCTATTCCTTCATTCATATTGTTCACAAATACCAGGAACAGCACCGGTCCCAGGACTGACCTCTGTGTACCCTGCTCGTTACAGGCGCCACTCGACACCTCGCCACGTACCATGACTCGCTGTTGTCTTCCTGATAGGTATTCCCGATGCATTGTGTGCCTTCCCTATTATCCTTGCCTGGTCATCCAGCTTTGCACTAATCTCTTGTGTGGAACTGTGTCAAACGGCTTCCTACAGTCCAAGAAAATGCAAACTACCCACCCCTCTCTCACGCCTCAGGCAATTGTCCAGTTTCGATAGATTTACTGAAGATTGTTACTAGCGGCACACACAGTGCCTCTGCTCCTTCTCTTAGTATCCAAGGAGATATGTTATCTGGGCCCACCGCCTTTGATGTATCTAGTTCACCTAGCAGTTTCATCACCTCTACCTTGGTTATGTGTATTGAGTCCAGCACCTGCTGGTACACCCTACCTACCTCCCCGATTTTCTGGAAGCATCCCTGTCTCTACCGTAAATACTTCTATAAACCTTGTGTTTAGTTCATCACATACTTCCTGGTCATTCTTTGTGAGCTCCCTCCTTCTTTCCTCAGCCTGATTACCTGGTCATTGACTGTTGTTTTTCTCCTAATATGACTGTATAACAACTTTGGTTCAGATTTAGCTTTTGATGCTATGTCGTTCTCGTATTGCCTCTGGGCCTCTCTCCTTATCCCAGCATATTCGTTTCTGGTTCTTCTACTCAACTCCTTGTTTACTTGAGTCCTTTGCCTTCTATACCTTTTCCATGTTCTAGCACACTTGGCTTTAGCCTCTTTACACCTCCAGTTAAACCATGGGCTCACTCTGGTCTTACTATTTTTTCTGTTACCCTTTGGTATGAACTTCTCCTCTGCCTCCCTGCACTTAGTGGTCACTAGTTCCATCATTTCATTTACTGTCTTTCCCTCTAGTTCTCTTTCCCACTGCACTTCATGCAAGAAACTTCTCATTCCTATGTAGTCCCCTTTTCTGAAGTTCAGCTTCTCTCGTTGTTCCCGCACTGTTGCATTCTCCATTTGTAACTCTACAAGGTATTCAAAACTCAGGACATGATCACTAGCGCCAAGGGGTCTTTCGTATGTGATATCCCCTATGTATGAGCTATTCAAGGTGAATATGAGATCCAGCCTCGCTGCAACATCCTCTCCTCTCTCTCTCTGGTTGTATCCCTAACATGCTGGTGCATGAAGTTCTCCAATACAGTCTCCAACATCTTAGCCCTCCATGTTTCTGGACCCCCATGTGGCTCTAGATTTTCCCAGTCAATCTCTTTATGATTGAAATACCCCATTATGAGTAATTTTGTCCTACCCATATAGCCCTCCTAGCCACTTAGCTAGTGTACCACCATTCCCTATTGTGCACATCATACTCTTGTTTGTCCTCCTGCTGTTCATTGGTGGGTTATACATCACTTATCATCCCTTTGGACCCCCATCTGAAGTGTTCCAACAATAAGTCTTCTGTTTCCTTCTGTCAATTCCTCCCACTTCCTCAAAACTCCACTGGTTTTTGATAAGCAGCGCTACTCCCCCTCCTCTGTTCTCTTTGTCTTTCCTCAGGATCTGATATCCAGGTGGAAAGATTGCATTTGTTATCATCCCTGTAAGTTTTGTCTCTGTTAGTGCTATGATGTCAGGTGATGCATCAGTGATTCGTTCTTGCCACTCTTCACTCTTACTTGTTATTCCATCTGCATTGGTGTACCATACCTTTAGCTTCCTTTCCATTACTGTATTTTGGGAGACGGAAAAGGAAGGTGCAGGCTGGGGAGGTGGGAGGCAGGGTAGATTATGGGAAGCTGCTGTGATTGTGAAATTAGTGCTTAGGGGGGTGGGGGCTATGATATGTGGTTTGTTTGTGGTTATTGTGTTTGGTTGATTTGTGGTGACAGGGGCTGAGGAGTTTCTAAAAGCATATGTGTTTGATGTTCCCCCAGAGGCTGTTCTTTCCTCTCTGTTGTTGCCTGTCCTGTCTCTCTTTCCTTCCACTGATTTCGTCTTGCTCTCACTTTCAGTTGTTCCCTTTCTTTTCGTGTTCTGTCTCGATTGAGGTACACTTGTTGATATTCCTGATTCTTTTAACATTGGTTTCTGTTGTAGTATCCTGTTCCTTACTACTTCCGTCTTGAATGTCAATTTGATTGGTCGATTTTTTCCCTCGAATACCCCCGTCTGTGAAAATTTTCTACCTGAGACATGTCCTTCTCTCCTGTTATTGCAATGATGCTCTTAATCTCTGCTTCCTCCCAATGCTTTCTTTCATCATAGGTCTTCCCTTCAGCCTCCTGAAGCCCATGAATAATTATTGACCTCTTCCTCTCTTCTTCTCATTTCTTTTCTCTCAATATCTCTGGATCTGATTTAAGCATCTCCTTTGTTGTTTCCCTTATCATCTCCTGGACACTCTGATGACCTGATAGTACGTCTGCTAAAGACTTAGCTCCATCCCCTCCTTCAGTCCCGTCCCTGCCTACTGATGTTCCCATTTCAGTCACCTTACTCCTTTTGGACCTCATCTTTATATCTTGCTTCAGCACATCAATTTCTTCCTCCAGTCTTTGTATCTTTGCCTCAGCTACTACAGCTCGTGATTCCCACTTTTTGCTCTCTGCAGATATCTTCTCTAACATGTTATTATAAAGCTCATTTATCCTTTTTTCCCATTCTTTATCCAATTCGTTCTTGAGCCGTTCTACCCATTCTTCCTTTTCAGACCAACCATCCTCAGTTCCCTTGTCTTTACGTCCTCTCTTTTGAGATCCCATTTTTTTTATCCTGTTAGGATGCTCTAGCTCCTTCAGCTTTGTGTAAAAACATAGGTGCGTGGTGGAGGGGAGGGATTTATGATCTAATATGTTAGGTTAGGTTTGTCTGAGTACGTGAATATGTGAGTATGAGTGTGTGTGTGTGTGTGAGTGAGTGTGTGTGTGTGAGTGAGTGTGTGTGTGTGTGTGTGTGTGTGTGTGTGTGTGTGTGTGTGTGTGTGTGTGTGTGTGTGTGTGTGTGTGTGTGTGTGTGTGCGCGCGTGTCTCAGTCTTTGAAAAAAGGGGAGGGGTCACTTTAACACGCTAGACCACGCTACTCTTGAATATTATAGAAATATTTCACACCCTATTCCACATTAACATATACTAATATTTAATACTATAATACTTACTGGTGTACACGTGTGTATGTGTGCGTGTGCTCGTTTACTAGCTTGTGGTTCTTTGAGAACAACGGGAAGGGGAGTCGCTTTATCACGCTAGGCTACGCTACTCTTTTGGAGATTATAGAAATATTTCTCACTAATCCTTATTGATGTATACTAATATTTACTATTATAATACTTACTGGTGTACACGTGTGTTAGTGTGTGCGTGCACGTTTACTAGCTTGTCGTTCTTTGAGAAAAAAGGGATGGGGGGGGCGCTAGGCTACACAACTCTTCTGAAGATTTGAAATCACTTACTAAATATTGTCAAGGTTACTCCTATCTGCTGGCACTAAAAGTTAGGAAGAGAGTGATGGTATAGCATACAACCAGCAGGGCGAGTCACTGACACTTTAGATACCAACCAAAAATTGCTGCCACACATAGACAAGTGACGTCGTCTGCACAACAATGGCGGCTCCTGGTGGTGGCTGCTATGATCTTCACTTTGTAACTCCCTCCGTAGATTTTATCATGCATAAAAAACTTGGTATTCACGCTTTTTCCTTTAGTATTATGGTCATAACAAATCTTGACCCATTAAATATGATTGTTTTGATTATTTGTGTCAACACTGTCGCCGGCACTGACCAGCTGATTGCTACCCTCCCTCACACACCTTCCAGTAAAATCACCCACATTCAAATTTAAATTGTAAAATTCTTGATGTTATCACATTATTCACATTCTAGAAAGCTGTTACACTCTTGTAGGTATGTTCACTGATTCAATCACGTACTATGACCGCTAATAATAACGTAGGACAGCTGCTAGACGCTAAATCCCGGGAGCACTATTAACGATACTGCTTCACGTGTGTGTTAGTTACCATTTTTTTTGTCCAAGGCACATGTCGATTAGACACTAGGCCTGTTGTGTGTGTGTGTGTGTGTGTGTGGTTTCAATTCCCCGCCGGGAATTGAACCCGGGCCCTCCGTGCGTGAAGCAAGAGCGCTAGCCACCATGCCATCGGGGCGTGTGTGTGTGTGTGTGTGTGTGTGTGTGTGTGTGTGTGTGTGTGTGTATTTACTGTCTTAATTGTACTCACCTAATTGTGGTTGCAGGGGTAAATCCACAGCTCCTGACCCAACTCTTCACTGGTCTCTACTAAGTCACTCTTCCCGCTCCTTGACCTTTATCATACCTCTTCTTAAAGCTATGTATGGATCCTGCCTCTTCTACATCACTATCCAGATTATTCCACTTCCTGACAACTCTTTGACTGAAGAAATGCTTCGTAACATCCCGGTGATTCATCTGACTCTTCAACTTCCAACTGTGACCCCTTGTTACTGTGTCCCATCTCTGGAACATCCTTGTCGATTCCTCTCAGTATTTTAATGTCATTGTCATATCCACCCTATCTCTCCTGTCCTCCAATGTCGTCTGGTCGATTTCTTTTAACTTCTCCTTGTAGGACATGCCCCTTACCTCTGCGACTAGCCGCGTTGCAAACCTATGCACTTTCTCTAATTTCCTGACGTGCTTGGTCAGGTGTGGGTTCCAAATTGGTGCTGCATACTCCAACATGGGCCTAACAAACACGGTGTACAGGGTCCTGAACGATTCCTATGTTTGCTAGGATCCATATACTGCAGCAGTTATTTGTTTGATATGCGCCTCAGGAGATGTGCTCGGTATGATACTCACATCCTTTTCCTTGAGAGAGGTTTGTAGTCTTTAGCCCCATAAAATGTACTCTGTTTGCAGTCTTCTATGCCCTTCCCCAATCTTCGTGACTTTTGACTTGGTGGGGGCTTGAACTCCAGGAGACAGTTTCTGGACGAGGCCTGCAGCCTGTCCAGATCCCTTTGTAGTCCTACCTGGTCATCCTCTGATTGAATAACCATTATTAACTTCACATCATCTGCAAACAGGGACACTTCTGAGTCTGTTTCTTCCGTCATGTCATTCACATATACCAGAAACAGCACCGGTCCTAGGAATGACCCCTGTGGAACTCCGCTCGTCACAGGCGCCCAGTCTGACTCTTCATCAAGTACCATGACTCGCTGATATCTTCCCATCAGTTATTCTCTGATCCATTGCATTGTTTTTCCTGTTATACATGTCTGGCTCTCCAGCTTTTGCACTAATCTCTTGTGAGGAACTGTGTCAAAAGCCTTCTTACAGTCCAAGAAAATACAGTCTACTCACCCATCTCTCTCTTGTCTTACTGCTGGCACCTTGTCATAGAACACCGGTAGGTTTTTGACATAGGATTTGCCGTCCCTGAATCCGTGCTGGTTGTCACTAATAAGCTTATTCCTCTCTAGGTCCTCCACCACTCTTCTCCTTGTAATCTTCACCATGACTTTGCATACTATTACATGTTAGTGACACTGGTCTCTAGAGTAATGTTACATGTCTGTCTGCTTTCTTAAAAATTGGGACTACATTTGCCGAAGATTGTTGTTAGTGGCACACACAGCTCCTCTGCTCCCTCTCTCAGGACCCACAGAGATATTGTCCAGTCCCACCACCTTTGAGGTGGGACTGGACAGCCTTTTCACCTCCTCTTCGGTTGTGTGTATTGTGTCAAGCACATGTTCGTGTACTCCACCATTCTAGCTTTCTGGAGTACTTTCTATCTCCACTGAAAATACTTCCTTAAATTTCATGTTGAGTTCTTCACATACTTCTCGGTCGTTTCTTGTGATCTCCCATCCTACTTTTCTCACCTTGATTACCTAGTCTTTGACTGTTGTTTTCCTCTTGATGTGGCTGTACAACAGCTTCTTGTCAGACTTGGCTTTCGCTCCTATGTCATTTTTGTATTGTGCATATTCGTTTCTGGCTCATCGACTAGTCTCCTTATTTTCCTGTTTCCTTTGTCTTCTATATTTTTTCCATTCTCAAGCACACTTAGTTTTGGCCTCTCTGCTCCTCTGGATGAAGTAAGTGCTCGTCCTCGTCATCCCATTATTTCTGTTGGCCTTGGGGACGAACTTTTCCTCTGCTTCCTTGTATTTTGTTTTCACATAATCCATCATTTCATTTACTGGTTTTTCCGCCAGTTCTCTTTCCCACTGAACCTCGTGCAGGAAATTCCTCATATCTGTGTAGTCACCTTTTTTTTAGTTTAGTTTCTCCCGTCCAACTCTACCTGTGTCCCTGTTCACTTGTAACGCAACTATGTATTCGAAGCTCAGTACAACGTGACCACTAGCTCACTATGTGATGTCATCAATGTCTGAACTACTCTGGTAGTGTTCCTAACGTTTTGGTGCATCAGGTTTACCAGTACCACCGTCATCATATTTCCCCTTCACATTTCTGGTCCCCCATGTGGCTCCAGGTTTTCCCAGTCAATTTCCTTGTGATTGAAGTGACTAGCTCCCTAAAGGTTTACAGTGCAAATATTAGGAGTCTAAGAAATAAGATGGATGAGCTAAGTTTACTTGCAAGTACAGGTAATATACATATTATTGCTATAACGGAGACCTGGTTCAACTTGAAAGATAGTATCTTTTATCCAGGTAGATCTGTTTGTGACTCGATAAAGCCCACTGTGTGGGCGAAACGTTGTCAATAAAGGATCACATTATACTGCTCATGTGTTTATTTTTCCATTGTGTCGGTATTTTATACAATTTATTTCCATCTATATATCTTTGTTTAAGCCTCATTTAGATTATGCTGCACAGTTCTGGTCACCGTATTACAGATTGGATATAAATGCATTGGAAAACGTACAAAAGATAATGACAAAGTTGATGGCCCTGAATCTGCACTCTCTAGAAAGGCGTAGAATTAGGGGGGATAGGACTCACGAAATCGTAATGACACGATTGCAAACAAACCACATACCACGGGTGGGGTTCGAACCCGGCCATGCTAGCTGGAGATTCGTCTGTAAAAACTTGCATTTGTGGACACAGTGGTGCCTATGCTAACCTTCCTATGGTGTAGAAATATACCTAGTTGGATGAATCTTATTGAAGCTAGCTGGCCCAGTGGCTTATGCGACGGTCTGGAGTTCTGAGACTCTCTGACCGCGGGTTCGAACCCCACCCGTGGTATGTGGTTAGGGGGGATATGATTGAGGTGTATACATGGAAAACAGGAGTTAATAAAGGGGATGTAAATAGCACGCTAAAAATATCTTGTCTAGAGGACTCGCAGCAATGGATTTAAGTTTGAAAAATTCAGATTCAGGAAGGATATAGGAAAGCACTGGTTTAATAATAGAGTTGTGGATGAGTGGAACAAACTCCCGAGTACCATCATAGAAGCTAAGACGTTGTGTAGTTTTAAAAATAGGTAAGATAAATACATGAGTTTGTGTGGGTTGGTGTGAGTTGGACCTCACTAGCTTGTGCCCCTTGGTCAGTTGCCGTGATCCTTCTTTACTGAATGTGACCTAACCTGACTACCTTAAGGCATTGGCTTAAGCCGGTGGGTGAATTGGACCTGCCTCGAATGGGCCAGTAGGGCTGTTGCAATGTTCCTTCTTTCTTATGTTCTTATGTTCTTGAAGTCACCCACACCTAATAACTTTGCCCTACCCATGTGGGCCCTTCTGGCCAACTCAACCATTACTCTTTTGCTCTCATCATATTCTTGTCTTGGCCTCCTGCTATTCTGTGGTGGGTTATACATCACTGTAATCACCACCTTGGAACACCGAATCTGAAGTATTCCTTCTATGTAGTCCCTACTTTCCCTCTATCCCCTCCTTCAAACTTCTCAAAACTCCACTGGTTTTTGATGAGCAGTGCGACTCCTCCACCCTCTCTTTACCCTCTATCTTTCCTCAAGATCTGATATCCAGTTGGTTAAACTGCGTCTGCTATCATTCCTGTGAGCTTGGTTTCCGTGAGTGCTATGATGTCTGTTGATGCCTCCATGATTCTTTCGTGCCACTCCTCTCACTTATTCATTATTCCGTCTGCGTTAGTGTACCATACCTTCAGCTTCATTTCCAAAACTGTATTTTGGGGGATTTGTGGGACCTGGGGGAGTGGGAGATCTTACAGGGTGCTATGAGAAGCTACTGTGTTGGTTGGGTTTTTTCTGGGGGTGGGGGCTGTGGTGTGGAATGTGGTTTGTTTTAGGTTAATTTGTTTGGTTGCAGGGTTGTGTGGGTGGTTATGCTTTCTACTCCTCCCGACTCTGGTTGTCCCCACCTGACTCTAGCCTTGACTGTGTGTGTGTGTACTCACCTAATTGTGGTTGCAGGGGTCGAGACTCAGCTCCTGGCCCCGCCTCTTCGCTGTCCGCTACTGGGTCTCTGCTCTCCCTGCTCCATGAGCTTTATCATACCTCGTCTTAAAACTATGTATGGTTCCTGCCTCCACTATATCTTTCTCTAGACTATTCCACTTCCTGACTGCTCTGTGGCTGAAGAAATGCTTCCTAACATCCCTTTGACTCATCTGAGTCTTCAGCTTCCAGTTGTGTCCCCATGTTTCTGTGTTCCCTCTCTGGAACATCCTGTCCCTGTCTACCTTGTCGATTCCCCGCAGTATTTTGTATGTCGTTATCATGTCTCCTCTGACCCTTCTTTCCTCCAGTGTTGTGTGTGTGTGTGTGTGTGTTACCATTTTGTCTAAGGCATATTTCGATTAGACACTAGGCCTGTTGTATATTTGTGTGTGTGTGTGTGTGTGTGTGTGTGTACTCTTCTAGTTGTACTCACCTAGTTGTGGTTGCAGGGGTCGAGTCATAGCACCTGGCCCCGCCTCTTCACTGGCCGCTACTGGGTCACGCTCCCTGCTCCATGAGCTTTATCATACCTCTCCTTAAAGCTATGTATGGAACCTGCCTACACTACATCGCTTCCCAAGCTATTCCACTTCCCGATCACTCTATGACTGAAGATAATACTTCCTAACATCCCTGTGATTCATTTGAGTCTTCAATTTCCAACTGTGTTCCCTTGTTGCTGTGTCCCATCTCTGGAACATTCTGTCTCTGTCCACCTTGTCTATTCCTCTCAGTATCTTATATGTCGTTATCATGTCCCCCCCTATCTCTCCTGTCCTCCAGTGTCGTCAGGTCGATTTCCCTTAACCTCTCTTCGTAGGACATACCCCTTAGCTCTGGGACTAGTCTTTTTGCAAACCTTTGCACTTTCTCTAGCTTCTTTACGCGTTTGGCTAGATGTGGGTTCCAAACTGGTGCTGCATACTCCAGTATGGACCTAACGTACACAGTGTACAGGGTCCTGAACGATTCTTTATTAAGATGTCGGAATGCTGTTCTTAGGTTAGCTAGGCGCCCATATGCTGCGGCGCCCATATGCTGCAGCAGTTATTTGGTTGATGTGCGCCTCAGGAGATGTGCCTGGTGTTATACTCACCCCAATATCTTTTTCCTTGATTGAGGTTTGTAGTCTCTGGCCCCCTAGACTGTACTCCGTCTGCGGTCTTCTTTGCCCTTCCCCAATCTTCATGACTTTGCATTTGGTGGGGTTGAACTCCAGGAGCCAATTGCTTGACCAGGCTTGCAGCCTGTCTAGATCCCTTTGTAGTTCTGCCTGATCCTCGTCCGATTGAATTCTTCTCATCAACTTCACATCATTTGCAAACAGGGACACTTCGGAGTCTATTCCTTCCGTGATGTCGTTCACAAATACCAGAAACAGCACCGGTCCTAGGACTGACCCCTGTGGAACCCCACTCGTCACCGGCGCCCACTCTGACACCTCGCCACGTAACATGACTCGCTGCTGTCTTCCTGACAGGTATTCCCTGATCCATTGTAGTGCCTTCCCTGTTATCGCTGCCTGGTCCTCCAGCTTCTGCACTAATCTCTTGTGTGGAACTGTGTCAAACGCCTACTTACAGTCCAGGAATATACAATCTACCCACCCCTCTCTCTCTCTTGTCTTACTGCTGTCACCCTGTCGTAGAACTCCAGTAGGTTTGTGACAGGATTTCCCGTCCCTGAAACCGTGTTGGCCGTCGTTGATAAGCTCATTCCTTTCTAGGTGCTCAACCACTCTTCTCCTGATAATCTTCTCCATGATCTTGCATACTATACATGTCAGTGACACTGGTCTGTAGTTGAGTGCTACGTTCCTGTCTCTTTTTTTAAAGATTGGAACTACATTTGCTGTCTTCCATACCTCAGGTAGTTGCCCTGTTTCGATGGAGAAATGTTATCCGGCCCCATCGCCTTTGAGGTATCCAGCTTCACTTCCTTCTCAGTTGTGTGTATTGTGTCTAGCACTTGATGGTGTACCCTACCTCTCCTCCTTTCTGCAGGCCCTTCTATCTCCTCTGTGAACACCTCTCTGAATCTCATGTTGAGCTCCTCACACACTTCGCAGTCATTTGTTGTGACCTTCCCTCCTACCTTAATCAGCCTGATCACCTGGTCCTTGACTGTTGTTCTCCTCGTGATGTGACTGTACAACAGCTTCGGGTTAGATTTGGCTTTCGCTGCTGTCATTCCCATACTGTCGTTGGGCCTCCCTTCTTACCTGTGCATATTCGTTTCTGGCTCTACGACTGCTCTCCTTATTTTCCTGGGTTCTTTGCCTTCTATACTTCTTCCATTCCCTAACACACTTGGTTTTGGCCTCCTGCACCTTTGGGTGAACCTCGGCTCATCCTGGCTTTTTCGTTGTTTCTGTTTCCTTGGGTACAAACCCTCCTCAGCTTCCTTGATATTGTTGTCACATATTCCATCATCTCGTTTACTGATTTCCCTTCCAGTTCACTGTCCCACTGAACCCCGTTTAGAAGTTCTTCATGCCCGCGTAGTCCCTTTTTGTAGTTTGGCTTCATTCTTCTGGCCCTATCTGCCTCCTCCACCTGTAACTCTACTGTGTAATCAAAGCTTAGAACCATATGATCACTGGCCCCGAGGGGACTTTCGTGTGTGATGTCCTCAACATCCGCACTACTTAAGGTGAATACTAGGTCCAATCTCGCTGGTTCATCCTCTCCTCTCTCCCTGGTAGTATCCCTTACGTGTTGGTACATGAAGTTTTCCAGTACCACCTCCATCATCTTAGCCCTCCACGTTTCTTGGCCCCCATGTGGCTCTAAGTTCTCCCAGTCTATTTCCTTGTGGTTGAAGTCACCCATGATCAGTAGCTTTGCCCTGCTCGCATGAGCCCTTCTGGCCACTTCAGCCAGTGTGTCAACCATCGCTCTATTACTCTCATCATACTCTTGCGTGTGTGTGTGTGTGTACTCACCTATATGTGGTTGCAGAGTTCGATTCATAGCTCCTGGCCCCGTCTCTTCGCTAGTCGCTGCTAGGTCCACTCTCTCCCTACTCCAAGAGCTTTATTGTACCTCTTCTTAAAGCAATGTATGGATCCTGCCTCTACTACTGCACCCTCAAGATTGTTCCACTTCCTGACAACTGTGTATGTGTGTGTACTCACCTATTTGTGGTTGCAGAGGTCGAGACTCAGCTCCTGGCCCCTTTACTTACCTTTAGTGTTACAGTATTTGCGATGTGTGCCATGAGTAAAAGTACGACCAAGGAGGAACCCAGAGGAGTCACTGTGGGCGAGAGTGTCTCATCCACACTGTCCATCTTTAACTGTAACATTACATAGACGACTGCACCACTGAGTAGGAAGAAGCAGTAGATAGTGTAGCCAAACATAGGGATGGATATGATGTCTTCCATCATCTTATACAACTTCCGCAAGGCAGGATTCTCCTTGTGAAGCTGAGACAAGCACCTCTTGTGAAGCTGAGACAAGCACCTCTTGTGAAGCTGAGACAAGCACCTCTTGTGAAGCTGAGACAAGCACCTCTTGTGAAGCTGAGACAAGCACCTCTTGTGAAGCTGAGACAAGCACCTCTTGTGAAGCTGAGACAAGCACCTCTTGTGAAGCTGAGACAAGCACCTCTTGTGAAGCTGAGACAAGCACCTCTTGTGAAGCTGAGACAAGCACATCTTGTGAAGCTGAGGCAAGCACATCTTGTGAAGCTGAGACAAGCACATCTTGTGAAGCTGAGACAAGCACATCTTGTGAAGCTGAGACAAGCACATCTTGTGAAGCTGAGACAATCACATCTTGTGAAGCTGAGACAAGCACATCTTGTGAAGCTGAGACTAGCACATCTTGTGAAGCTGAGACAAGCACATCTTGTGAAGCTGAGACAAGCACATCTTGTGAAGCTGAGACAAGCACATCTTGTGAAGCTGAGACAAGCACCTCTTGTGAAGCTGAGACAAGCACATCTTGTGAAGCTGAGACAAGCACCTCTTGTGAAGCTGATACAAGCACCTCTTGTGAAGCTGAGACAAGCACATCTTGTGAAGCTGAGACAAGCACATCTTGTGAAGCTGAGACAAGCACCTCTTGTGAAGCTGAGACAAGCACATCTTGTGAAGCTGAGACAAGCACATCTTGTGAAGCTGAGACAAGCACATCTTGTGAGCTGAGACAAGCACATCTTGTGAAGCTGAGACAAGCACCTCTTGTAGCTGAGCAAGCACATCTTGTGAAGCTGAGACAAGCACATCTTGTGAAGCTGAGACAAGCACATCTTGTGAAGCTGAGACAAGCACATCTTGTGAGCTGAGACAAGCACATCTTGTGAAGCTGAGACAAGCACATCTTGTGAAGCTGAGACAAGCACATCTTGTGAAGCTGAGACAAGCACATCTTGTGAAGCTGAGACAAGCACATCTTGTGAAGCTGAGACAAGCACATCTTGTGAAGCTGAGACAAGCACATCTTGTGAAGCTGAGACAAGCACATCTTGTGAAGCTGAGACAAGCACATCTTGTGAAGCTGAGACAAGCACATCTTGTGATAGCTGAGACAAGCATGCTTGTGAAGCTGAGACAAGCATCCTTGTAAGCTGAACAGCACATCTTGTGAAGCTGAGACAAGCACATCTTGTGAAGCTGGATCTGCATCTGTGACTGAGACAAGCACTCTTGTGAAGCTAGGACAAGCACATCTTGTGAAGCTGAGACAAGCACATCTTGTGAAGCTGAGACAGAGCACATCTTGT
>WNWK01044900.1:2500-14932 GCA_009830355.1 Cherax destructor | reverse complement strand
GGTCAGTGTGTGCAGTAAAAAAAATCCTGCAGCACCCCTGCATAATGAAAAAAGAAAACTCGGACATTTTTTTCGTTTAAAACAGCGACTTTGCAGTCCATTTTCGTATGGTATTTATTGATGTATTCTCGTTTTCCTGGTCTCATTTGATAGAATGGAAGATATATTACAGAAATAGAGATGATTTTGATTGGTTTGACAATGACAAGTATCTTGAAATTGAGCTCAAAGTAGCGAAAATGTTTGATTTTAGCCGATGTTCAAGAGTAAACAAATCACCCCATGTGTTCAATACACATCAACTGGCGAGTCTAATATTCTTGCACAAGTGCGCTGATATTATTTATACCATTTTTACAATGATGCAGTTGTATACATAACAGTAAATCTTCTATCTTTTGTGAGAATAAAAATTCAAAATGGAAAGCAAAAGTAATGTATGAGGGGCCTGGAGACATGACTAATGAACAGAGATGTTATTTTAGTGCCAGGAATGTCTGCCTTGTTTATTCTGGACCCTATTTTGAAATTGGCATCATTTGAAATTTGTGTGAAATTGGCCAAATTGCCATTTTCTGACCACTATTTTGGGTAGTTGAAATTGGTAAAGAGGCGGTTTCTTGTACTCAATCGATAGAAGAAATGGAGTTCTAGCGAAATAGCAATGATTTTAGTGGACTGGAACATTGGAATTGGCCAAAAATAGGGCTGAAAGTGGGCGAAATCGCCGACATCTTCGAGACCGATAACTTCGCGAGAGCATAATTCCGTAAGTTTTCATTCAAATTTCATACTTTTGGTGTCGTTATGATTGGAAAAAGATTCTCTATCATTTCATACGAATTTTTTTTTTTTCCAAAAAAAATTTCGACCCTGAGAACGTGTTCCCGAGAAGGCTTGTCGACCCCCAAAGGGTTAATTTAGCATAAGAAACTGCCATTAAATTATCAGAACTACCCTAAAGTGGAACATTTCCTTTGTTTTTTAAACACCTTCCTATATTACACTTACCCTCCATTTTGAATTCACTACCAGGATACTCAGCAATCCATAACTGCAGGCAACAACAAATTGGGGGAGGTCTTGCCATCTATTACTCTGACGAACTATCATGTACCAACATGATTAATATGGTGAATATATACGTATTTGCAAACTTCTCTTTACTGATAAACTAAAAATACTGATTACAGATGCACACATGAATAAGCACCACCTACTACTAGGAGGAGACTTCAACATTAACCTTGGCCTAACAGATGACCAACATATAACTGATTTCATTAACAGTATGAAAAATACACTACTCATACCAGCAGTTACAAAACCAACAAGACTGAGACGAGTGCAATCATAATTGACCATAACAGGAAAAGTTGGTAGATGGATCTATAACTTCCTAACAAATATAACACAAAGAGTAATAGTAAACAGAGTAAAGTCTGAGGCAGCTACGGTGAAAAGCTCTGTTCTACAAGGCACAGTACTCCCATCCTATTCCTCATCCTCATATCTGACATAGACAGAGATGTAAGCCATAGCTCCATGTCTTCCTTTGCGGATGACACCCAAACTGCCATGACAGTGTCGCCCATCGAAGACACCGCAAGACTCGAAGTGGACATCAATGAAATCTTCAAATGGGCCACTCAAATCAATATGAAGTTCAATGAAGATAAATTTCAACTACTCACATATGGAAAACTTGAGGAAATTAAAAGTGTATCAGGGTATACAACAAATTCTAACTATAAAATAGAACAAAAAAAGTAATGTGAAGGCCCTGGGAGTGATGTCAGAGGATCTCACCTTCAAAGACCACAACAATGTATCTGCCGCATCTGCTAGAAAAACGATAGGATGCATAATGAGAACCTTTAGAACTAGGGATGCCAAGCTCATGATGATTCTCTTCAAATCACTTGTTCTCTCTAGGCTGGAATACTGCTGTACACTAACTGCCCCCTTCAATTCAGGCAAAATTGATGACCTGGAGAGTGTACAAAGAACTTTCATGGCACACATAAGTACAGTAAAGCACCTAAATTACTGGGAACGGTTGAAATCCCTTGATTTGTATTCCCTGAAATGCAGGCGAGAGAGATACATAATTATACACTTGGAAAATCCTAGAGGGATTAGTACCAAACTTGCACGCGAAAATCGCTACCTATGAAAGCAAAAGACTCTGCAGGAGAGGCAACATTCCCCCAATGAAAAGCAGGGGTGCCACGACTACACTGAGAGACAACACAGTAAGTGTCAGGGGCCCAAGATGTTCAACTGCCTCCCAGCAAACATAAGGGATATAACCAATAGACCCCTGGTAGTCTTCAAGAAGGCACTAGACAGGCACCTAAAGTCAGTACCTGACCAGCCGGGCTGTGGTTCGTACGTCAGTTTGCGTGGGGCCAGCAGTAACAGCCTTGTTGATCAGACCCTGATCCACCGAGCTGTGGGGGCGTTGAACTCCGAAACCCTCTCCATGTATACTCCAGGTACGTATATGGACAAACATACTAGCCCCCCTAAAAGCGGGGATAATCACGAACAATACTACTGCCCACTACCCAACTTTCCTCCTAAGAAACATCTGTAAGCAACCAATGGAATATAATAAGTTCTCATTTTGACTCCATGATGAGGCATCAATAAATATTTTCACTGCAGAACTAAGCTCATGACTGGCCTATAGAATTTTCCAATGCTGTTGGTATTAATGAATGGATAGACATATTTCTAAACAAAATACAGTGGAACCTCAGTAATCGAACAGCTCCATACTTGAACAATTCGGCATTCGAATGCTTTGTTCAGTAAACAAATCGCTTGGTAGTCGACCATTTGCTTCGCACTTGACCAAACAAACATGACCTGCCAGAACTTAGTTGTAAACTATTTAATGTTTCTTCTTATTTTTTGGTGTTTTTTTATATTTGTATAAATAAGTCACTATGGGGCCTAAGAGGGTTAGTGATAACAGCCAGCCAAACAGAAAATTTGTTGGGTAAATTCGTTCTGTACTCGAACAGATCGGCACTTGAACAGCCTTCTGAATCCAATTAAGTTTAAGTGCCGAGGTTCCATTGTACATAGACTATATAACAAACAATGTCCCATAAATACTAAACAGATCACTAATAAAAGACTAAGTTGCCCATGGCTTACTAACAGCATCCTAAGATCCATCAATATGAAACATCAATATGAAAAACAATATAGAAGGGGCTTAATAACTAAAGAATTTATCAAACACTATATGTCAGTCCTCACCAAATAAATTGGAAAGTCCAAAAGATTCACTGAAACAAGAGGAGATATTAAAAAGACCTGGAAGACAGACGCTCAGATCCTGGGCACCCACAGACTGAACAGAACTAGTAATATTGTACTAACTAAACCAAATGAACCGAAACTCCAGCCTATTGATACTGCTAACAAGATAAATGACTTCTTTTCAAACATAGGATCAAATCTCGCCAGTAAAATTCCATTTACCACTGCCCGAGCTAATGATTATTTTTTTTTTTTTTTTATTAACACATCGGCCGATTCCCACCAAGGCAGGGTGGCCCGAAAAAGAAAAACTTTCATCATCATTCACTCCATCACTGTCTTGCCAGAGGGGTGCTTTACACTACAGTTATAAAACTGCAGAGTGCAGACACTGTACTTCCCATCTCCAGGACTCAAGTCCGGCCTGCCGGTTTCCCTGAATCCCTTCATAAATGTTACTTTGCTCACACTCCAACAGCATGTCAAGTATTAAAAACCATTTGTCTCCATTCACTCCTATCAAATACGCTCACACAAGCTTGCTGGAAGTCCAAGCCCTCGCACACAAAACTTCCTTTACCCCTCCTCCAACCTTTCCTAGGCTGACCCCTACCCGCCTTCCCTCCACTACAGATTTATACACTCTCAAAGTTATTCTGTCTCGTTCCATTCTCTCTACATGTCCGAACCACCTCAACAACCCCTCCTCAGCTCTCTGGATAATAGTTTTGGTAATCCCGCACCTCCTAATTTCCAAACTCCGAATTCTCTGCATTATATTCACACCACACATTGACCTCAGACATGACATCTCCACTGCCTCCAGCCTTCTCCTCGTTGCAACATTCATCACCCATGCTTCACACCCATATAAGAGTGTTGGTATAACTATACTCTCATACATTCCCTTCTTTACTTCCATGGACAAAGTTCTTTGTCTCCACAGACTCCGAAGTGCTCCACTCACCCTTTTTCCCTCATCAATTCTATGATTCACCTCATCCTTCATAGACCCATCTGCTGACATGTCCACTCCCAAATATCTGAATACATTCACCTCCTCTATACTCTCTCCCTCCAATCTGATATCCAATCTTTCGTCACCTAATCTTTTTGTTATCCTCATCACCTTACTCTTTCCTATATTCACTTTCAATTTTCTTCTTTTACACACCCTACCAAATTCATCCACCAACCTCTGCAACTTCTCTTCAGAATCTCCCAAAAGCACAGTGTCATCAGCAAAAATCAACTGTGACAACTCCCACTTTGTATTTAATTCTTTATCTTTTAACCCCACACCTCTTGCCAAGACCCTCGCATTCACTTCTCTTACAACCCCATCTATAAATATATTGAACAACCACGGTGACATCACACATCCTTGTCTAAGGCCCACTTTTACTGGGAAATAGTCCCCTTCCCTCCTACACACTCTAACTTGAGCCTCACTATCCTCATAAAAACTCTTCACTGCTTTCAGTAACCTACCTCCTATTCCATACACCTGCAACATCTGCCACATTGCCCCCCTATCCACCCTATCATACGCCTTTTCTAAATCCATAAATGCCACAAAACCTCTTTACCCTTATCTAAATATTGTTCACCTATATGTTTCACTGTAAACACTTGGTCTACACACCCCCTACCTTTCCTAAAGCCCCTTGTTCATCTGCTATCCTGCTTTCTGTCTTACTTTAATTCTTTCAATAATAACTCTACCATACACTTTACCAGGTACACTCAATAGACTTATTCCCTATAATTTTTGCACTCTCTTTTGTCCCCTTTGCCTTTATACAAAGGAACAATACACACTCTGCCAATCCCTAGGTACCTTACCCTCTTCCATACATTTATTAAATAATAGCACTAACCACTCCAAAACTATATCCCCACCTGCTTTTAACATTTCTATCTTTATCCCATCAATCCCAGCTGCCTTACCCCCTTTCATTCTACCCACTGCCTCACGAACTTCCCCACACTCACAACTGGCTCTTCCACACTCCTACAAGATGTTATTCCTCCTTGCCCTTTACACGAAATCACAGCTTCCTGTCTTCATCAACATTTAACAACTCCTCAAAATATTCCCTCCATCTTCCGATACTCTAACTCTCCATTTAATAACTCTCCTCTCCTATTTTTAACTGTCAAATCCATTTGTTCCCTAGGCTTCCTCAACTTATTAATCTCACTCCAAAACTTTTTCTTATTTTCAACAAAATTTGTTGATAACATCTCACCACTCTCTCATTTGCTCTCTTTTTACATTGCTTCACCACTCTCTTAACCTCTTTTTTCTCTCCATATACTCTTCCCTCCTTGCATCACTTCTACTTTGTAAAAACCTCTCATATGCTAACTTTTTCTCCCTTACTACTCTCTTTACATCATCATTCCACCAATCGCTCTTCTTCCCTCCCGCACCCACTCGCCTGTAACCACAAACTTCTGCTGAACACTCTAACACTACATTTTTAAATCTACCCCATACATCTTCGACCCCATTGCCTACACTATCACTAGCCCATCTATCCTCCAATAGTTGTTTATATCTTACCCTAACTGCCTCCTCTTAGTTTATAAACCTTCACTCTCTCTTACTTACTGCTTCTATTTTCCTTGTATCCCATCTACCTTTTACTCCCACTGTAGCTATAACTAAAAAGTGATCTGATATATCTGTGGCCCCTCTATAAACATGTACATCCTGAAGTCTACTTAACAGTCTTTTATCCACCAATACATAGTCCAACAAACTACTGTCATTATGCCCTACATCATATCTTGTATACTTATTTATCCTCTTTTTCTTAAAATATGTATTACCTATAACTAAACCCCTTTCTATACAAAGTTCAATCAAAGGGCTCCCATTATCATTTACACCTGGCACCCCAAACTTACCTACCACACCCTCTCTACATGTTTCTCCTACTTTAGCATTTAGGTCCCCTACCACAATTACTCTCTCACTTGGTTCAAAAGTTCCTATACATTCGCTTAACATCTCCCAAAATCTCTCTCTCTCCTCTACACTCCTCTCTTCTCCAGGTGCATACACGCTTATTATGACCCACTTTTCACATCCGACCCTTATTTTAATCCACATAATCCTTGAATTTACACATTTATATTCCCTCTTCTCCTTCCATAACTGATCCTTCAACATTATTGCCACCCCTTCCTTAGCTCTAACTCTCTCAGATTCTCCTGACTTAATCCCATAATCTAATGATTAGCTAGATGGAAACTTCCCAATATCCCTCTGTTTTGCACCAACAGAGCCCACTGAGGTTACCATGATTATTAACTCTCTAAAAAAAACAAATCCGGAAATGTAACCCAAGTCCCACCACTACTGTACAAACGAGCGGCTCAAATCCTCTCACTAGAAACCAACACTTTCCCGGCATCACTCAAAATAGCAAGGATTACACCAATACACAAAGGTGGAGACCCAACAGATGTAAACAATTATGTATAGGCCAATATCAAACTTGCCTTTACTTTCCAAAATCTTCGAGCTCATACACAAAAGGTTATACTCCTTCATAACATCACAAAGCATCCTCAACCCCTGCCAGTTTGGTTTCAGGAGAAACAAAAGCACAAATGATGCAATAATAAAAATGCTAGACCTAATTTACACAGCACTTGAAAAAACGAATACCCACTTGGACTTTATCAACCTTAAGAAAGCTTTTGATACAGTAGACCAAAGCATCCTACTCCTCAAACTTGATCTTTACGGTATAAGAGGCCATGCACTTGCATATATCAAGTCCTACCTTATTAATAGAAAGCAATACGTCTGGACACTGGTGTATCACAGGGAAGTGTTCTTGACAGCAATCTGAAATTCAACACCCATATCCAACACATAACAAAAAAAGTATCTAAAACAGTTGGCATCCTCTCAAAGATACATTACTATGTACCACAAACATTACTACTTACACTATACCATTCACTGATATATCCCTACCTCAACTATGCTATTTGTGCCTGGGGTTCCACAATGACAAATCACCTAAAGCCTATAATAACCTAACAAAAAACTAGTGTGAATGATCACACAATTCACAGGTAGACCCACCCCCCACTTTTCAAAGACCTAAACCTAATCACTGTACAAAACATTCACTTGTACTACTGTTCATATGTGTGCGTGCTCGTGTGTGTGTGTGTTCGTATGTGTGCATGCTTGTATGTGTTTGCGCTTGTGTGTGTGCTCGTGTGTGTGTGCGCTCGTGTGTGACCCAATTAATATTTGTACTAATAGCTCATTACAGTTGTGACCGGGTGTGGATGTGTGAATTGCTCATTATTTTGTAATTTGTTAATGTTTGTAACCATGTATAGACGTGTAGATGATTCATTGTACCTTTGTATCTTGGCCATGATTGTGACCAGATCTACCTGGAGTTCATTACCTTTGTAACTGTTCAGCTATCAAAACTTTGGGGCCCAGTCCCTGGACCCATTATGTACCTCTGTAATCTTTTGACTACCGCCCACAGGATGGGTATGGGGTGCATAATCAAGATCTTCTTTCAACACGTCGGCCGCTTCCCACTGAGGCAGGGTGGCCCAAAAGGAAAAACGAAAGTTTCTCCTTTACATTTAGTAATATATACAGGAGAAGGGGTTACTAGCCCCTTGCTCCTGGCATTTTAGTTGCCTCTTACGACACGCATGGCTTACGGAGGAAGAATTCTGTATAATAAAGATATCAAACTAAATTAAGCTGATTAATTTAGCAGCCTTGTTAACACAAAAACATGTTAATAGGTTGTGTGTTAACCATTTCTACTGTAAATATAAACCTGCTCTGAAACTCTTACTGGGACATTGCAACAGAACTCAATAGGCATAATACAAGTCATACTTTTTTGACATGCCTAAGTACAACTAAACCAGAGAAAAAAAAATTGAGTATAAAAAGTTTCAAAAGTTGGAACATTTACAAACGATTCCAAATGTTCTTGTCTGTCAGCTGCTTCAGAGTTAATGTTAAAAAGCACCTCCTTACCTAAATGTGATTCATCACAGGAATATTCTATGCTCAAACACATCTTGAAACCTGTTGAGTTTTCATTCATTTTTCATCCTCGTGTCCTTGTTTCTGCCTTTTTTCATTATTATTCATTTTTCCCTTCCCCATTTCTGTTTTTTTTTCATTATTCATATACAGTGGACCCCCGAGTTTCGTAAAAACTTCATTCCTGAAGTCTGCTCAAGTGCCATTACTGAACGAATTTACTCCCTTAAGGAAAAATGTCACATAGGTTAGTCTATTTCAGACCCCCAAAAATACTTTTCCACAAGCACTTACAATATTATACTTACATAAATGTACAATTTCCGGGGTTTACGAAACTCGGGGGTCCACTGTACTATCTGTCCTTGTTTCTGCTTTTTTATTCATTTATTTTTCTGTCCTTGTTACTTTTTTCATTCATTATTCTTCCTGTACATCTTATTTCTGCCTTTTTTTCTACTCCCTAATATTTACCATACATTTCAATCCACTTCATTCAAACATAGCTCTTGTATCAAGAATTTTATTTAGAAAAATCTCTGGGCTTATGTCCATGTCTGCTGATATACTTTACAGATAACTTGGTTTTTATTGCATTATAAGTTTGTAAATTAGTTCCACTCACCGTTTTACAACTTGACAATTTTTTTTAAATTGAATTGTAACCTGTCCTCTTTAACCCTTTAATTGTCGGAGACCCCTTTCTGAAACTGTCATTTCATGTCGCAAAATATTTGAAAAAAGAAAAAAAAAAAATTCTTATCAAAATGTTAAGATTATTTTTCTGATTGTTTAAATCCCCCCAAAAAAATTTTGCGATCAGTACTTACCGAGCTATAAAGCGGTAAAGTTGGCAAAAAATGAGCCGCGTATGGCAACAGAGGCGAATGCCGCTCACCCGGTAAACTTTGGTTTACTTCCTTTCATAGGTTTCTTGTTTTTTTTCACTATTTTATTTTTTTACGTAACTTATGTGGCCTGTGAGACCAAAGTAAGGTGCAATGTATATATATATGTGGTTGGGGATCTTAATGCTAAAGTGGGTAAAAATGTTGTGGATGGAGTAGTAGGTAAATTTGGGGTGCCAGGGGTAAATGTAAATGGGGAGCCATTAATTGAGCTATGTGTAGAAAGAGGTTTGGTAATAAGTAATACATATTTTATGAAAAAGAGGATAAATAAATATACAAGGTATGATATAGCACGTAAGGAAAGTAGTTTGTTGGATTATGTATTGGTGGATAAAAGGTTGATGAGTAGGCTTCAGGATGTACATGTTTATAGAGGGGCAACGGATATATCAGATCATTATTTGGTTGTAGCTACAGTTAGAGTAAAAGGTAGATGGGACAAAAGGAAAATGGCAACAGCAAGTAAGAGAGAGGTAAAAGTGTATAAACTAAGGGAGGAGGAAGTTAGGGTGAGATATAAGCAACTATTGGCAGAAAGGTGGGCTAGTGCAAGTAGGAGTAGTGGGGGTTGAAGAGAGTTGGGATAGTTTTAAAATGCAGTATTAGAATGTGGGGCAGAAGTTTGTGGTTATAGGAGGGTGGGTGCAGGAGGAAAGAGGAGTGAGTGGTGGAATGAAGAAGTAAAGGGTGTGATAAAAGAGAAAAAGGTAGCTTATGAGAGGTTTTTACAAAACAGAAGTGTTAGTAGAAGAGCAGAGTATATGGAGAGTAAAAGAAAGGTGAAGAGAGTGGTGAGAGAGTGCAAAAGAAGAGCGGATGAAAGAATGGGAGAGGATCTGTCAAGAAATTTTGCTGAAAACAAGAAAAAATTTTGGAGTGAGATAAACAAGGTAAGAAAGCCTAGGAACGAATGGATTTGTCAGTTAAAAACAGAGTAGGGAGTTAGTAGATGGGGAGCTGGAGGTATTGGGTAGATGGCGGGAATATTTTGAGGAACTTTTAAATGTCGATGAAAAGAGGGAGGCGATAATTTCATGTACTGGCCAGGGAGGTACAACATCGTTTAGGAGTGAAGAAGAGCAGGATGTGAGTGTGGGGGAGGTGCGTGAGGCATTACGTAGAATGAAAGGGGTAAAGCAGCTGGAATTGACGGAATCATGACAGAAATGTTAAAAGCAGGGGGATATAGTGCTGGAGTGGTTGGTATTTTTGTTTAATAAATGTATGAAAGAGGAAGGTACCTAGGATTGGCAGCGAGCATGTATAGTTCCTTTATATAAAGGGAAGGGGATAAAAGAGAGTGTAAAATTATAGGGGAATAAGTTTACTGAGTATACCAGGTAAAGTGTATGGCAGGGTTATAATTGAAAGAATTAGAGGTAAGACAGAGAGTAGGATTGCAGATGAGCAAGGAGGCTTTAGAGTGGGTAGGGGATGTGTAGATCAAGTGTTTACAGTGAAGCATATATGTGAACAGTATTTAGATAAAGGTAGAGAAGTTTTTATTGCATTTATGGATTTAGAAAAGGCATATGATAGAGTGGATAGGGGAGCAATGTGGCAAATGTTGCAAGTGTATGGAATAGGTAGTAAGTTACTGAAGGCTGTAAAGAGTTTTTATGAGGATAGTGAGGCTCAGGTTAGGATGTGTAGGGAGAGGGAGATTACTTCCGGTAAAAGTAGGTCTTAGACAGGGTTGTGTAATGTCACCATGGTTGTTTAATATATTTATAGATGGGGTTGTAAAAGAAGTAAATGCTAGGGTGTTGGGGAGAGGGGTGGATTAAATTATGGAGAATTAAATGCAAAATGGGAGTTGACAGTTACTTTTTGCTGATGATACTGTGCTTATGGGAGATTCTAAAGAAAAGTTGCAAAGGTTAGTGGACGAGTTTGGGAGAGTGTGTAAAGGTAGAAAGTTAAAAGTGAACATAGATAAGAGTAAGGTGATGAGGGTATCAAACGATTTAAATAAAGAAAATTGGATATCACATTGGAGAGAGGGATTATGGAAGAAGTAAATGTTTTCAGATATTTGGGAGTTGATGTGTCAGCAGATGGGTTTATGAAGGATGAGGTTAACCATAGAATTGATGAAGGAAAAAGGTGAGTGGTGCATTGAGGTATCTGTGGAGACAAAAACGTTATCCATGGAGGCAAAGAAGGGAATGTACGAAAGTATAGTGGTACCAACACTCTTATATGGGTGTGAAGCATGGGTTGCAAATGCTGCAGCGAGGAGGAGGCTGGAGGCAGTGGAGATGTCCTGTCTAAGGGCAATGTGTGGTGTAAATATTATGCAGAAAATTCGAATGTGGAAATTAGGAGAAGGTGTGGAGTTACTAAAAGTATTTGTCAGAGGGCTGAAGAGGGGTTGTTGAGGTGGTTTGGTCATTTAGAGAGAATGGATCAAAGTAGAATGACTTGGAGAGCGTATAAATCTGTAGGGAAGGAAGGCGGGGTAGGGGTCGTCCTAGAAAAGGTTGGAGGGAAGGGGAAAAGGAGGTTTTGTGGGCGAGGGCTTGGACTTCCAGCAAGCATGTGTGAGCGTGTTAGATAGGAGTGAATGGAGACGAATGGTTTTGGGACATGACGATCTGTTGGAGTGTGAGCAGGGTAACATTGTGTGAAGGGATTCAGGGAAACCAGTTAATTGATTTAGTTGGACTTGAGTCCTGGAAATGGGAAGTACAATGCCTGCACTTTAAAGGAGGGGTCTGAGATAGTGACAGCTGGGAGGGACTTTTCTCAGCTGTAGTATCTGAGCTCCTCTGCAAAGACAGTGATTATGTATGAGTGTGGTGAAAGTGTTGAATGATGATGAAAGTTTTTCTTTTGGGGATTTTCTTTTTGGGTCACCCTGCCCGGTGGGAGACGGCCGACTTGTTGAAAAAAAAAAAAAAAAAAAATATACATGGTATATATACATATATTTTTCTTCCAAATGCTGTTCAAGTGCCATTACCAAGAAACGAATTTATCTCCTTAAGAAAAGTTGTAAAATAGACGTCCTTTTAGGACTCTCAAAATTACACTTACAGAAAGCATTTAAAAAAATAAACTTACATAAAAGAGGTGAGTTTGGGGACCATCAGTGAAGAATGTGGGTACCTACTGTATATAATATATATACATATATCTTCTTTCTTCTTTCAACACGTCGCCGTTTCCCACCGAAGCAGGGTGGCCCAA
>WNWK01044899.1:0-14932 GCA_009830355.1 Cherax destructor | reverse complement strand
TTTAATGTATAAATAAGAAATATTTACACTTTAATTTATAAATAAGAAATATTCACACTTATATAAATAAGAAATACTTACACTTGGAGGAGATGGTGGCACAGTACTGCGTTCTTGTCAGTGTCCCTATAATCTCAAACATTGTAGAAGTTAAGTTTTGAGTCGTCATTTTCTATCGATTAATTGCTTAACTTACTGAAGTAAGTAAGTTTATTCAGGTATACACAAATCCAGTTATACATAATTATCATACATAGCAGCATATGTGTAGAAAACCTAGGATAACCCAAAAAAGTCAGACAGAGTGACTTATTTCCATTGCTACACTTTATCACTGGCTGGTGCTATACCCTTTATCGACTTGTGAAGCTTCTTTGGACCCATGGTGACTTATTTCACAGTGACAATCACTAAATGCTAAATGATAAAGTAGGAGAAACATGTAGAGAGGGTGTGGTAGGTAAGTTTGGGGTGCCAGGTGTAACTGAAAATGGGAGCCCTTTGATTGAACTTTGTATAGAAAGGGGTTTACTTATAGGTAATACATATTTTAAGAAAAAGAGGATAAATAAGTATACAAGATATGATGTAGGGCGTAATGACAGTAGTTTGTTGGACTATGTATTGGTAGATAAAAGACTGTTGAGTAGACTTCAGGATGTACATGTTTATAGAGGGGCCACAGATATATCAGATCACTTTTTAGTTGTAGCTAAAGTGGGAGTAAAAGGTAGATGGGATACAAGGAAAATAGAAGCAGTAAGTAAGAGAGAGATGAAGGTTTATAAACTAAAAGAGGAGGCAGTTAGGGTAAGATATAAACAACTATTGGAGGATAGATGGGCTAGTGAGAGTGTAGGCAATGGGGTCGAAGATGTATGGAGTAGGTTAAAGAATGTAGTGTTAGAGTGTTCAGCAGAAGTTTGTGATTACAGGAAAGTGGGTGCGGGAGGGAAGAAGAGCGATTGGTGGAATGATGATGTAAAGAGAGTAGTAAGGGAGAAAAAATTAGCATATGAGAGGTTTTTACAAAGTAGAAGTGATGCAAGGAGGGAAGAGTATATGGAGAGAAAAAGAGAGGTTAAGAGAGTGGTCAAGCAATGTAGAAAGAGAGCAAATGAGAGAATGGGTGAGATGTTATTAACAAATTTTGTTGAAAATAAGAAAAAGTTTTGGAGTGAGATTAATAAGTTGAGGAAGCCTAGGGAACAAATGGATTTGACAGTTAAAAATAGGAGAGGAGAGTTATTAAATGGAGAGTTAGAGGTATCGGGAAGATGGAGGGAATATTTTGAGGAGTTGTTAAATGTTGATGAAGACAGAGAAGCTGTGATTTCGTGTATAGGGCAAGGAGGAATAACATCTTGTAGGAGTGCGGAAGAGCCAGTTGTGAGTGTGGGGGAAGTTCGTGAGGCAGTGGGTAGAATGAAAGGGGGTAAGGCAGCTGGGATTGATGGGATAAAGGTAGAAATGTTAAAAGCAGGCGGAGATATAGTTTTGGAGTGGTTGGTGCTATTATTTAATACATGTATGGAAGAGGGTAAGGTACCTAGGGACTGGCAGAGAGCGTGTATTGTTCCTTTGTATAAAGGCAAAGGGGACAAAAGAGAGTATACCAGGTAAAGTGTATGGTAGAGTTATTATTGAAAGATTTAATAGTAAGACGGATAGCAGAATAGCAGATGAACAAGGTGGCTTTAGGAAAGGTAGGGGGTGTGTAGACCAAGTGTTTGCAGTAAAACATATAGGTGAACAGTATTTGGATAAGGGTAAAGAGGTTTTTGTGGCATTTATGGATTTGGAAAAGGCATATGATAGGGTGGATAGGGGGGCAATGTGGCAGATGTTGCAGGTGTATGGAATAGGAGGTAGGTTACTGAAAGCAGTGAAGAGCTTTTATGAGGATAGTGAGGCTCAGGTTAGAGTGTGTAGGAGAGAGGAGATTATTTCCGGTAAAAGTAGGCCTTAGACAGGGATGTGTGATGTCACCGTGGTTGTTCAATATATTTATAGATGGGGTTGTAAGAGAAGTGAATGCGAGGGTCTTGGCAAGAGGTGTGGGTTAAAAGACAAAGAATCAAATACAAAGTGGGAGTTGTCACAGTTGCTTTTGCTGATGACACTGTGCTTTGGGAGATTCTGAAGAGAAGTTGCAGAGGTTGGTGGATGAATTTGGTAAGGTATGTAAAAGAAGAAAATTGAAAGTGAATATAAGAAAGAGTAAGGTGATGGGGATAACAAAAAGATTAGGTGACGAAAGATTAGATATCAGATTGGAGGGAGAGAGTATGGAGGAGGTGAATGTATTCAGATATTTGGGAGTGGACATGTCAGTAGATGGGTCTATGAAGGATGAGGTGAATCATAGAATTGATGAGGGAAAAGGGTGAGTGGTGCACTTCGGAGTCTGTGGAGACAAAGAACTTTGTCCATGGAAGTTAAGAGGGGAATGTATGCGAGTATAGTTATACCAACACTCTTATATGGGTGTGAAGCATGGGTGATGAATGTCGCAACGAGGAGAAGGCTGGAGGCAGTGGAGATGTCATGTCTGAGGTCAATGTGTGGTGTGAATATAATGCAGAGAATTTGGAGTTTGGAAATTAGGAGGAGGTGCGGGATTACCAAAACTATTATCCAGAGGGCTGAGGAGGTGTTGTTGAGGTGGTTTGGACATGTAGAAAGAATGGAACGAAACAGAATGACCTCGAGAGTGTATAAATCTGTAGTGGAGGGAAGGCGGGGTAGGGGTCGGCCTAGGAAAGGTTGGAGGGAGTGGGTAAAAGAAGTTTTGTGTGCGAGGGGCTTGGATTTCCAGCAAGCATGCGTGTGCGTATTTGATAGGAGTGAATGGAGACAAATGGTTTTTAATACTTGACATGCTGTTGGAGTGTGAGCAAAGTAACATTTATGAAGGGGTTCAGGGAAACCGGCGGGCCGGACTTGGGTCCTGGAGATGGGAAGTACAGTGTCTGCACTCTGAAGGAGGGGTGTTAATGTTGCAGTTTTATAACTGTAGTGTAAAGCACCTCTCTGGCAAGACAGTGATGGAGTGAATGATGACGAAAGTTTTTCTTTTTCGGGCCACCCTGCCTTGGTGGGAATCGGCCGATCTGTTAATAAAAAAAAATCACTAAACCACCAAAAAAGACACCAAATGTATTGTGAATGTTTGAAAGAGCGCGCTGGGTAATGTTCTCTCAATGGTAAACAATGCTTCACTGGCGGGCATCCTGCGTCCTGCGCAGGCGCAGAGCAGGTGGACAGGTCTAATATGTTACGAAACACGAGCCAGTTTACGATTCTCAAAATCGAAAAAAGCTTACGAAACACGATTTTTACGAAATAAGAACCTTAGGAAACTCGGGGGTCCACTGTATAGGTTTCTGGCCTTCTTCTTGTCACCAATGTCGAGCTTGGGAGACTACACTCTCCCGTCTTCGCATCAGCCACACTCATCTTACTCACGGATATCTCATGGAGAGGCTCCCTGCCCCTCTCTGTGAGCATTGTCAGGTTCCAGTGTCTGTTTGACATATTCTGTTGGACTGCCCACTCTGTCAACGAGCACGCAGAATTTACCTCCAACAGCGTCTTCGCTCTGCGGCCCTTTCTTTACCTTCCCTTCTTGCTGATGGACCCTCCTTTAATCCTGACTCTCTCGTTGACTTTTTGACAGAAACTGACTTACTACACAAACTCTGAAGATTATACCTCTAGCACCTCCCTCAGTCCCTTCTACCTCGATCTCTTGCTACCCTCTATCCCTGCACTATCCACTGTCCTGCTGCACTCCATACCCTACTAATCATCCATCTCCCTCTTACAATCCATTCTCCCTGCATCCTGTCCTAACCAGCTGCGCTGTATAACCCCTGTGGTTTAGCACTACTTTTGATTATAATAATATAAAGGATTTAACCAGGACAAAATCCAAGCAACATGAACCAGTCAATGCAGGGGTTTACACTATACCCTGTGGAGGCTGTGACAGGATTTATGTAGGAGAAACAGCAAGAAACCTCGAAATATGCCTCAATGAACACATTAATGCATGTAGGAACGATAACCAGAACAATGCCTGTGTACAACACCAAAATTCCACCAATCATCTCATGAAATTCAAAGACGCCCAATTAGCAATCAAAGAAACTAATTTCCGCAGACACAAGTGTCTTGAATCAGCACTTATCGCTGTTTCTAACACAATTAAATAAAACAGAGGCAGCTTCACCATCTCTGAAGTCTTAGCAAGAATCCTTCTGAAAACAGTAAACCCTACCATCACCTAGTCTCTCCTGGTAATACTACACAAGCACATCACAGATGTGGAGCACTGCTACTGGCCTTCTCTATTCCAACCTCCAACAGAAATATTTGTCTAACCTATTTTTATACTACCCAAGTAATTGCTTTTATCACCTTTTACTCATGTGCAAGTTGATTATTCTACCTTATTGTATTACTACTACTTCTACCACCACTAGTATTGCACCTCACTCTGAGCCTATATATACCCTCATTTGTCCATGTATTGTTTGTAACGGCTTGATAAAGCTCCTGGAGAGCGAAACGTTGCCACAATAAAATGTCACATTAGTTGCATTTGTGTCCTTTTACTTAACATATTGTCGGTAATTCTACCAATATTTATACAGCGAGAGTTTCATCACAATGTTGTAGTGTTTCAGCTCTCTTGGCTGGTAGCTAAGACAGGGAAGGTGAGGTCATTTGTTGCTCCATTGCGGTGGTGGTGGAAGGCAGTGGTGGCCTCTCATTGGTGGGATTTAGAGGAGTCTCGTAACATGGAGGCGGTGGTGGTGGAGCTGTGGAAACATTGACTGTATTTGCGGTGGACTTTATGATGTCTGTCGAGGGTGGAGATTTAGGGAATGTAAAGCTTTGCATATTGTTTAGCCTGAAGAGTTCATTGATGGTGGAATTGAAGGATCCAGGTGCATCTACATTGTGCACATGGGCATACATAATGCAGTAGAGAATTTTGGTGGAGTCACTAGCAGGAATCGGTGATGTACGTATTATGGTGGAGGACGCAGTTTGAGTGGCCTTGATAATTTTGGTGGTATCTATTTGCTGTTTTGTAATACATAGCAGCATATGTTGGAGATTGAGCAGTGTTTTTCTTTTGCTGTTCTAGTTGTTTCTTGAGGACTTCTCTTCTAGTTGGGCATTTGGCAGCAAAGGTATGGTGCTCATTCTTGCAGTTCAGGCATTTAGGTGGAGTGGTGGTGGTGCAAGACTTGAAATCATGTCCTTCGTTGCCGCAGGTTGAGCAGAACTTCTTATCTTTAGTGGGACAGTCCTTAGTGGTGTGCATATAGGAGTAACAGTTATAACACTTTGTGATGTGCTTGAATCTCTCAGCTTCAATGTTGCTTGGGTTGATATGAAAGTAGTGAATTTCCAGTCCCTCTGTGAGAGCTTTGGCTGCCATGTTGACATCAATGAAGGTGATCTTAAGCATTGAGGAAGCGTTGGGTATTTTGGTAATGTGCTCCACTGTGGCCCAAGGGCTCTGGTCTTCAATGGATGTTTTGATTTCTTCAATAACCTGGGTAGTGATGATTTTATGCAGTAGCTTAAGGAAAAGAGTTCTCTTGGCCCACAAAGCTGGGAAAGTCATGACTTGAAATCCCCGATGGTTGAAAGTAGTTGAAGCATCAGTGTTGATGAGTTTCTTGGCCTCGATGTCGTCAGTACAGACCACAACAAAAGCCTCTTTGAGCGATAAAATCGCATTACATTTGACCTGCAGAATTCTGCTAATGGCAGCTGCAAGTGCTAATTTGGACGAGTCATTGACTGTTCCGCTTCTTGGTTTGATCTTTACTCGGTTTGAGAAGTGCATCGTGGAAGATGATGCTGAATGCAAAAGTAAAAGTTCCCTTCCCCAATGGGGATCGCAGGGATGTTCTCTGATTTTCCATGCTGGAGTATATGAAACACCTTGAAGCATGGTGTAAGACGAGTGTCACTCTACACTGCTGATGGTGAAGTCACTTAGTAGTGCTGATCATTCACTGCTCCAGTGAACCTTGGCTTTATTTGTTTTTGTTATTTATTTGTTTTCACTCTTACACAAACATGTCTATCTATCTGTCTGTCTAGCTCTGTCTCTGTCTGCCTGTGTATTTCTGTCTGTCTGCCTGTGTGTATTTCTGTCTGTCTGCCTGTGTGTATTTCTGTCTGCCTGTGTGTATTTCTGTCTGTCTGCCTGTGTGTATTTCTGTCTGCCTGTGTGTATTTCTGTCTGTCTGCCTGTGTGTATTTCTGTCTGTCTGCCTGTGTGTATTTCTGTCTGTCTGCCTGTGTGTATTTCTGTCTGTCTGCCTGTGTGTATTTCTGTCTGTCTGCCTGTGTGTATTTCTGTCTGTCTGCCTGTGTGTATTTCTCTCTGTGCCTGTGTGTATTTCTGTCTGTCTGCCTGTGTGTATTTCTGTCTCTCTGCCTGTACTCACCTAGTTGTGGTTGCAGGGTCGAGTCATAGCTCCTGGCCCTACCTCTTCACTGGCCGCTACTGGGTCTCTCTCCCTTTGCCATGAGCCTTATCATACCTCTTCTTAAAGCTATGAATGGATCCTGCCTCCACTACATAGCTTCCCAAGCTATTCCACTTCCTGACCACTCTGACTGAAGAAATACTTCTTAACATCCCTGTGATTCATCAGAGTCTTCAACTTCCAGCTGTGCCCCCTTGTTGCTGTGTCCCATCTCTGGAACATTCTATCTCTGTCCACCTTGTCAATTCCTCTCAGTATTTTACATGTCGTTATCATGTTCTCCCTTACTCTCCTGTAATCCAATGTCGTCAGGACGATTTCCCTTAACCTCTCCTCGTAGGACATACCCTTTAGCTCCAGGACTAGTCGTGTTGCAAACCTTTTGTGTGTCTCTCTCTCTGTCTGCCTGTGTGTCTCTGTCTGCCTGTGTGTGTCTGTCTGCCTGTGTGTCTCTGTCTGCCTGTGTGTCTCTGTCTGCCTGTGTCTCTGTCTGCCTGTGTGTCTCTGTCTGCCTGTGTGTCTCTGTCTGCCTGTGTGTCTCTGTCTGCCTGTACTCACCTATTTGTAGTTGCAGGGGTCGATACTAAGTCACTCCCTGCTCCATGAACTTTATCAAACCTCATCTTAAAACTATGTATGGTCCCTGCCTCCACTATGTTGCTTTCCAGACTATTCTACTTCCTGACAACTCTATGACTGAAGAAATACTTCCTAACATCCCTTTGACTCATCTGAGTCTTCAACTTCTAATTGTGACTGCTTGTTTCTTTGTCCCATCTCTGGTACATCCTGTCTTTGTCTACCTTGTCAATTCCTCACAGTATTTTATGTCATTATCATGTTTTCCCTAACCCTCCTCTCCTCCAGTGTAGTCAAGCTGAGTTCCCTTAACCTTTCTTCGTAGAAAATTACCCTTAGCTCTGGGACTAGTCTTGTTGAAAACCTTTGCACTTTCTCTAATTTATTGATGTGCTTGACCATGTGTGGGTTCCAAACGGGTGCTGCATACTCCAATATGGCCCTGACGTACACGGTATACAGAGTCTTGAACTGCAGCAGTTATCTGGTTGATGTGCTCCTTAGGAGATGTGCTCAGATTTATACTCACCCCAATATCCTTTTCCTTGAGTGAGGTTTGCAGTCTTTAGCCACCTAGCTTATACTCTGCAGTTTTTCTTTGCCCATTCCTGATCTTCATGACTTTGCATTTGGCAGGGGGTAAATTCGAGTAGCCAGTTGCTGGACCAGGCTTCCAGCCTGTCCTCGTCTCTTCGTAGTCCTGCCTGATCCTCATCCGATTTAATTCTCCTCCTTAACTTCACATCATCTGCAAACAGGGATACTTCTGTGTCTATCCCTTCCATCATGTCATTCACATTTACCAAAAACAGTACAAGTCCTAGGACTGACCCCTGTGGAACCCCACTCATCAGAGGCGCCCACTCTGACACCTCGTCATGTACTATGACTCATTGTTGCCTTCCTGTGAGGTATTCTCTGATCCATTGCAGTGCCTTTCCTTCTATGCATGCCTGATCTTCTAGCTTTTGCACTAACTTCTTGTGAGGAACTGTGTCGAAGGTGTTTTTGCAGTCCAAGAAGATGCAATCTACCCACCCTCTCATGTCTTACTTCCGTTACCTTCTTATAAAACTCCAGTAGGTTTGTGACACAAGATTTCCCTTCCCTGAAACCATGCTGGTTGTTGTTTATAAGCCTGTTCCTTTCTAGGTGCTTCACCACTCTCATCCTGATAATCTTCTCCGTGATTTTGCATACTATACACGTCAGTGACACTGGTCTATAGTTTAATGCCTCGTGTCTGTCTCCTTTCTTAAAAATTGGGACTACATTTGCCACCTTCCATTCCTCAGGTAGTTGCCCAGTTTCACTAGATGTGTTGAAGATATTTGTTAGTGGCACACAGTGTCTGTTCCCTCTCTAAGGACCCACGGAGAGATGTTGTGCATTACCATCGCCTTTGAGGTATATCAAGTTCACATAGCAGCTTCATCTCCTCCTCGGTTGTGTGTATTTCATCCAGCACTTGTTGGTGTATCCCTTGTTGGTGTTTTCCCCTATTCCGACTTCCTGGAGTCCTTCCTGTCTCTACTGTGAATACTTCTTTAAATATCATGTTGAGCTCCTCACACACTTTTTGGTCATTTCTTGTGAACTCCCCACCTTCCTTCCTCAGCCTGATTACCTGATCCTTGATCGTTGTTTTCCTCCTGATGTGGCTATACAACAGTTTCGGGTCAGACTTGACTTTCGATGCTATGTCATTTTTGCATTGTCGCTGGGCCTCCCTCCTTATCTGTGCATATTTGTTTCTGGCTCTTCGACTAATCTCTTTATTTTCGTGGGTCCCTTGTCTTCTGTAATTTTTCCATTCTCGAGCACACATAGTTTTTGCCTACCTACACTTTTGGGTGAACCAAGGGCTCGTTCTGAGCTTTCCATTATTTCTGTTTCCTTGAGAACAGACTTCTCATCCTCCTTACATTTTGTTGTCACGTAGTCCATCATTTTGTTTACTGATTTTCCTACCAATTCTCTCTCCCACTGTACCTCTTGCAAGTAGTTCCTCATGCCTGTGTAGTCTTCCCTGTTGTAGTTTTGATTTTTCCATCCTTCTCCTGTTACTCTCTCCACCCGTAACTCCTCTATGTATTCAAAGCTTAGAACCACATTGTCAATTGCTCTGAGAGGCCTTTTGTATGTGATGTCCCAATGTCTGAACTACTCAAGATGAATACAAGGTCCAGTCTTGCAGGTTCATCCTCACCTCTCTCTCTGGTAGTGTAACTAACATGTTGATGCATGAGATTTTCCAGAATCACATCCAACATTTTGGCTCTCCATGTTTCAGGACCCCCATGAGGCTTCACGTTTTCCCTGTCTGTCTGCCTGTGTGTGTGTCTGTCTGCCTGTGTGTGTGTCTGTCTGCCTGTGTGTGTGTCTGTCTGCCTGTGTGTGTGTCTGTCTGCCTGTGTGTGTGTCTGTCTGCCTGTGTGTGTGTCTGTCTGCCTGTGTGTGTGTGTGTGTCTGCCTGTACTCACCTAGTTGTACTCACCTAGTTGTGGTTGCAGGGGTCGAGTCACAGCTCCTGGCCCCGCCTCTTCACTGGCCGCTACTGGGTCACTCTCCCTGCGCCATGAGCTTTATCATACCTCTTCTTAAAGCTATGTATGGAGCCTGCCTCCACTACGTCACTTCCTAAACTATTCCACTTCCCGACCACTCTGTGACTGAAGAAGTACTTCCTAACATCTCTGTGATTCATCTGAGTCTTCAACTTCCAACTGTGTCCCCTTGTTGCTGTGTCCCATCTCTGGAACATTCTGCCACTGTCCACTTTGTCAATTCCTCTCAGTATCTTATATGTTGTTATCATGTCCCCCCTATCTCTCCTGTCCTCCAGTGTCGTCAGGTCGATTTCCCTTAACCTCTCCTCGTAGGACATACCCCTTAGCTCCGGGACTAGTCTTGTTGCAAACCTTTGCACTTTCTCGAGCTTCTTCACGTGCTTGGCTAGGTGTGGATTCCAAACTGGTGCTGCATACTCCAGTGTGGGCCTAACGTACACAGTGTACAGGGTCCTGAACGATTCTTTATTAAGATGTCGGAATGCTGTTCTTAGGTTTGCTAGGCGCCCATATGCTGCAGCAGTTATTTGGTTGATGTGCGCCTCAGGAGATGTACCTGGTGTTATACTCACCCCAAGGTCTTTTTCCTTGATTGAGGTTTGCAGTCTCTGGCCCCCTAGGCTGTACTCCGTCTGCGGTCTTCTTTGCCCTTCCCCAATCTTCATGACTTTGCACTTGGTGGGGGTTGAACTCCAGGAGCCAATTGCTGGACCAGGCATGCAGCCTGTCCAGATCCCTTTGTAGTTCTGCCTGGTCCTCGTCCGACTGAATTCTTCTCATCAACTTCACATCATCTGCAAACAGAGACACTTCGGAGTCTATTCCTTCCGTCATGTCGTTCACAAATACCAGAAACAGCACTGGTCCCAGGACTAACCCCTATGGAACCCCGCTCGTCACCGGCGCCCACTCTGACACCTCACCACGTACCATGACTCGCTGCTGTCTTCCTAACAGGTATTCCCTGATCCATTGTAGTGCCTTCCCTGTTACCCTGTGTGTGTGTGTGTGTGTGTGTGTTTGTCTGCCTGTGTGTCTCTGTCTTTCTCTCTGCTTGTCTCTCTTTCTGTCTCAGAGAGCCGCTCATGAACCAGCAGGTATTTCACGCAATGCAGAGTAATCATATCTAATTCCTGATCAAGTGGTAATGAGTATTACTTGACAGTCATGCTTATTATGCCTTATATCTACAAGTACAGTATAGCACTCTGGTTTTTTTTGTTATCCTATGTAATTTACACTATGATAACGGTATACGAAGAAAATGAAAGTAGCAACTAAGAGAGAGGTGAAGGTTTATAAAGTAGAGGAGGAGGCATATTGGCTAAGATATAAACAACTATTGGAGGATAGATGAGTTAGTGAGAGTATAGGCAATGGGGCTGAAAATGTATGGGGTAGGTTTAAGAATGTAGTGTTAGCACATGAGAGGTTTTTATAAAGCAGATGTGATGCAAGGAGGGAGGAGTATATATGGAGATAAAAAGACAGATTAAAATTAGGACTACATTTGCCACCTTCCATACCTTAGGTAGTTGCCCAGTTTCAATAGATGTGTTGAAGATTTTTGTTAGTGGCACACACAGTGTCTGCTCCCTCTCTAAGGACCCACGGAGAGATGTCCGGTGGGTGAGATGTTCTCAATAAATTTTCTTGAATATTAGAAAAAGTTTTGGAGTGGGATTAATAAGATGAGAAAGCCTAAGAAACGAATGGATTTGATGGTTAAAACATGGGAGAGGAGAGTTATTAGATGGAGAGTTAGAGGTATCAGGAAGATGGAGGGAATATTTTCAGGAATTATTAAATATTGATGAAGATATGGAAGCTGTGATTTTGTGTATTGGGCAGGGAGGAATAACATATTGTAGGAGTGAGGAAGAGCCAGTTGTGAGTGTGGGGAAAGTGTGTGAGGCAATGGATAGAATAAAAGGGAGTAAAGAAGCTGGGATATAGATAAAGATAGAAATATTAAAAGCAGGTGGGGATATAGTTTTGGAGTGGTTCCTGTTTTTTTATTTAATAAATATATGGAAGAGGATAAGGTACCTAGGGATTGGCAGAGCATGCATAGTTCCTTTGTACAAAGGCAAAGGGGACAAAAGAGAGTGTAAAAATTATAGGGAATAAGTCTGTTGAGTATACCTGGTAAAGTGTATGGTAGAGTTATTATTGAAAGAATTAAGAGTAAGATGGAAAGCAGGGTAGCAGATGAACAAGGAGGATTTAGGAAGGGTAGGTGTTATGTAGACCAAGTGTTTACAGTGAAACATTTAGCTGAACAGTATTTAGATAAGTGTAAAAAGGTTTTTGTGGCATTTATGGATTTGGAAAAGGCATATGATTCGGTGGATAGGGGGGCTATGTGGCAAATGTTGCAAATGTATGGAATAGGAGGTAGGTTACTGAAAGCAGTGAAGAGTCTTTACGAGGATAGTGAGGCTCAGACTAGAGTATGTAAGAGAGAGGGAGATTATTTGCCAGTAAAAGTAGGCCTTAGACAGGGATGTGTGATGTCACCATGGTTCACTATATTTTACAGATAGGGTTGTAAGAGAAGTGAATGCTCGGGTGTTGACAAGATATGTCCTAGGGTATATAAATATACCTAGTTGGACGAATCTTATTGTATCCAACTGGCCCAGTGGCTAGTGCGTCAGTCTGGAGTTTTATGACTCTCTGATTGCGGGTTCTAACCCCGCCCGTGGTATGGTTTATTTGCAATCGTGTCATTACGATATCGTGAGTCATTGCACTAATGCTCTTATATGAGTGTGAAGCATGGGTGATGAATATTGCAACAAGAAGAACACTAGAGACAGTGGAGATGTCATGTCTGAGGGCAATGTGTTGTGTGAACATAATGCAGAGAATTCGTAGTTTGGAAATTAGGAGGAGGTGCGGGGTTACTAAAAGTATTATTCAGAGGGCTGAGGAGGGGTTGTTGAGGTGCTACGAACATGTAGAGAGGATGGAATGAAATAGAATGACTTGGAGAGTGTATAAATCTGTAATGGAGGGAAGGTGGGGCAGGGGTCGCCCTTGGGAAGGTTCGAGGGAGGGGGTAAAGGAGGTTTTGTGTGTGAGGGGCTTGGACTTCCAGCAAGTATGTGTGAGTGTGTTAGATAGGAGCGAATGGAGACAAATGGTTTTTAGGATTTGACGTGCTGTTGGAGTGTGAGCAAAGTAACATTTATAAAGGGATTCAAGGAAATTGGCAGGCCAGATTTGAGTCCTGGAGATAGGAAGTATAGTGCCTGCACTCTGAAGGAGGGGTGTGAATGTTCCAGTTTTATAACTGTAGTATGAGCATGCCTCTGACAAGACAGTGATGGAGTGAATGATGATGAGTTTTTCTTTTTTGGGCCACCCTGCCTTGGTGGGAAACTCTGTCTGCTTTTGTGTGTGTGTCTTTCTGTCTGCCTGTGTGTGTGTGTGTGTGTGTGTGTCTTTCTGTCTGCCTGTGTGTGTGTCTGCTTGTCTCTCTGTCTCAGAGAATGGCTCGTAAACCAACAGGTATTACACACGCTGCAGAATCATCACGTCTGTTTCCTGATGAAGTGACAATGTGTATTACTTGCCAGTCATGTTTATTATGTCTTATATCTACAAGCATTGTATAGCACTTTGCCTGGAATTTTTGTTTTATCCTAGGTAATTTACGCTATGTATAATAACTGTACTTATGTGTACATGTGAGAGAGAGATAGTGGTCTGGTGGCTTGAGCTCTCGCTTCACACACTGAGGGCCCGGGTTCGATTCCCGGCGGGTGGAAACATTTCGACGTGTTTCCTTACACCTGTTGTCATGTTCACCTAGCAGCAAATAGGTACCTGGGTTGTTAGTCGACTGGTGTGGGTCGCATCCTGGGGGACAAGATCAAGGACCCCAATGGAAATAAGACAGACAGTCCTCGATGACGCACTGACTTTCTTGGGTTATCCTGGGTGGCTAACCCTCCGGGGTTAAAAATCCGAAGAAATCTTATCTTATAGAGACAGACAGAGATATAGACAGAGAGACAGCTGAAGTCAGTCAGCCAGCCAACCAGCCAGCCAACCAGCCGGCCGAATATGTATTACACATGTTCCAGAATCGTTTCTCTTTACTTAGGGCATAGGTTATAGGACATGCTGACAGGATGACACTACCAGTGGTATCAAAAATGAAAGGATGTTGCACAAATGTTGCACATGGGTTATTATTGAGGTTTTTTATATTTCCTCGACCACTTGTGGCCACATCCATCACTTTCCTCTTAAAAGGGGAGTGTTAATACGACATGACATAAGTGAATCCCTGGTGCTTGCCACGCTGTTTGCTCTAGCTGGTGCTCAATGAACTGGTGCTCCCACAAGGTACTAAGTGGTCCCAGATTTTTTAATACTGTACACAAAGTTAAGACCCATTCTATACTGACCAGGTATCTCAGGCCAATTGTGCCAAATTTGGAGGCAGGAAAAATAAAACATTGATCTATGTTTAGAGCGCTAGCAGTACCTACATAGATCTATGTTTGGACAGTTTAAGGGTTAAGAGTTAAAACACAGCTGATATCTTCTATATCAGCTCTGGTTACACTGGATTAAATGCCCACAAATTCTGGTTTGTTCTTTTACACTGTACTATTCCGGCTTCCTTTTCAAAATGTTTTCCACCCATTGCATCTCATTTTTTACAATAACACTTCCAGGTTTGTAATACATTTTCATTACACGAATATTAATTTCTTCCAACATTATAACAATTTTCACTTCACTTAATTGACTCCTTACCGAATATAAAGAATTTATACCTGGAGTTTACCTGGAGAGGGTTTTGAGGTCAATGCCCCAATGGCCTGGTCTATGACCAAGCCTCGTGGTGGAGCAGGACCTGGTAAACCAGGCTGTTACTGATGGCCACACCTAAACCAATAGTACGAAACACTGCCTGGCTGGTCAGGTACTGACTTCAGGTGTCTATCCAGCGACTTCTTGAAGACAGCCAGGGGTCTATTGGTAATCCCCCTCTTTAAGGGGGGCTCCTTGACGAGGTAAAGAGGCTATCGGTCTGAGGAATTGGACCTTTTGGTCTTCTTCCTCAGACCGAACCTATTACCCCCAATCCCCCTCCCTTTCCCATCTTCCCCATCCTCCTTTTCCCTTTCCTCCTCCCCCTCCTCCTCATTCCTCCCTTATTTCCTTCCCATTTTACCCTGGGAGCTTCTCTCCAAAGGCATTCTAGTTCCTAGGTAGGGGAAGGGTACCGTGGTCCATTCC
>WNWK01044898.1:0-14932 GCA_009830355.1 Cherax destructor | reverse complement strand
AAACAGGGCACGGGGCATGTGCACACCGGGACACCTCCATGTTCAAGTCCACCATTGCTATTTTGTCATCCTCCCACATCCCATGCTATTTAGTGGAAGGTTTTCAATCTTGGTGAGCCTACTACATAGCCCTTTTTCCTTTTTCTAAAAACTGAATCGGTTTCAATTAGTAGTCTACTTTTCAAACCCCCCTTTGTTTACTGTGCTTCCCCCTAATATTAAATCAAGAGTGCATGATGTCTTGGATCTAACAATTCGTTCGTTCCATTCATTTCTCTCTTGTTTGTTATTTCATCTGGTTTTTTTATTAAAAATTTATTTTAATGTTTCCAGTTTTCGGGTTCATCTTATTAAAATGGGGGGGAGTGGTGGGGTTTTAAAGGGTAAGGGAATGGGGGGGAGTGGTGGGGTTTAAAGGGGAAAGGGGAAGGGGAGGGGGGTGGGGTTTAAAGGGTAAGGGAAGGGGAGGGGTGGTGAGGAAGAGTAAGTGTGAGCATAGTTCTTTTTGTTTTTGTTTTTAAAAGATAGAACCCCGGAATAGATGAAGTAAGGCGGGGAAGTTGGGGGGGGAAAGGGAAGGGGGGGGTTGTGGGAGGGGGGCGGGGCGTATTTGAGGAAGATTCTTAAACTCGGTTCTTGCATTTAATGCTAACCTTTCCCCTAATCCTTGGTAATCACTTTTTTTCGTTCGTTTTCCTTTCCCCACTGTGATGATGTCTTTAAATTTTTCCCTTTTTTCTGGCTGCAGTATAAAAGGTCTCCATTCACCGCTTCTGCTTTATTTTTATCAGGTTTAAATGGGCTGACCTCCCCCTCTAGGCTGAGAGAATAAATTTCCCCTATATTCCACGTCACCCAGAAGACAAACGTATTGATAAATTGAAAACTTCCATAAATATATTCGGGAGTTACATATGTTTTTTTCATCAAATTGTCAGGATATTGTATACCATTAATGAAAGGGAAACTACTTGAAATGAAGAATCAGATTCTAATTTAAAGGGAAAAAAATGAAATTGCGAGGCTGAAGATGTGATGAAAAGGGGTGTCAAGTTTTCAAATATATTTATAGAAAACTGAAATGTTACCTTCCTAATCTGGTAAACGTGAAATAAACGGCAATCAACGTACCCCTATATTTGTTCAGAAACGCATAAAAACAAAAAAGAGACAATGAACCACCTAAGTTGTATAACAGTTTCAGTACTAACAAGTGACCCTGATGTTTGGGAAAAAACACTAGTCATACCCGTGCATTAAAATACTATAAGTAGAACTAGTAAAATTAGAAGAAGATCAACTGGTATACACGGTCAAAGGGTGGTGTAGAAAATTATTAATATATAGGGGAAGTTGTATCTCGTGCCTTTTTTCTACTTCCATCTCCCCTGTCTCATGCTATTTTTTATTTAATATAGTACGAAATATTTTTTTCTCTTTTAACGCCGGGTGGTTGGAGGTAGTGATGGGTGGGGGAGAGCTTTTGCTTTATGTTTTTGACTTAAAAGAAAAAATAATAAAGGTAGTTTTTTCTACAGAAAACTAGATAGTTCTTCTCAACAGACAGCCTCGGGGTGGACTTTTTTTTATTCTCCCCTTTCCCAAAGGGGCGCATTATTCTGGGGTTTTGGGCTTCCCGAAGGGTGTAATATTTTTGACTTATCTCAAGGCACTGCATAACCCATATGGGTTTTGTGCTCCCATGTGCAAAATAATAGCAATAATGTTCGTAAACGTTTGACTGTCACACCGCCCCCCCAGGCTCCTGCTTCCTCCTCCTTATCTAAGGAGTTGAAACACACGCGCCGCAGGGCATCACCCCACCTTTTCCTGAAGGTCTTCCGAGTGCCGGCGTTGAGGCAATTGGCCTTGAGGAACCAATTTTGACACGCCAGCCCTTTTTTTCGCGAAGAGATGGTTATAGAAATTTTAAAATGTAAATATTGCCGAAGGGGTGGTGGGGGCTGTTAACAGCAGAAAGAGTGATAGATACGGTTACTGCTTTAATGTGAAAATTTCAAGTGGAAAAAAAGTCAAATTTTATAAATGTCAACATACTGGAACATACGGGTGACTTCACTACTACGACACTAGAGGAGGGTGGTGTGGTGTGAACAAAAAATGGGCATAAGTACCCCGAACTATTTTGTTATAATTCTCAGGTCATGGCTGGTTTTGGGTTTACATTTATGTTCCTATGTCCCGGGATTAGCCTGTTTGGTTGAGATTAAATCTAACACATTTAACAAGAGTCTAGAAGCCAACTAGGGGAGGGTGGTTATGGGGACCCCCGGCAAGGTAATGTTTATTTTCACCCATATTTTAGCCAATTAACCAGTAGCTGCTCTAGTGTGTTTTTTGCAGGTTTTTTTTCTGTATTTGTTATTTGAGTTGATATATTTTTTTAAAGGACCATTTAATTAATCTTCAAAGATAAATTTAAGGTGTAGAAGGTACTGACCTGTTTCGCTTTTGTGAGGTTACAAATGTGGCCATAGGGTGGTTTTTTTTTCATAAATTGTATGTGACCCTTGACCAGGTTTTTACCCTCCTAGGTTCTAAGTTATTTCATAACATGGATGTTTTGAGATCATAGTGTAGTAATAAAGGAATTTGTATCAATAGCAAGTTGTAGTGAAGAATATATTTTTATCAGAAAATGGTTAGTGGTGGAAGAGGTCAACTCTATAGGTGACACAGAGCCTAGGACATGGAGGAATCAAGTTTGATACGGATCCCTGTAGCAGCAGTGTGGCAGCCAGCCTGGTTGAAGGATAATGCTATGATGAAATTAAGTTGAGGTAAATGTATGAGTCTGTATTGATGAAGTGGTTGGGTTGCATTTAAGGTTACTGGAAGTTCATTGTACAGTTGGTATTACAGGAACACAGGTAAAAATGGCCTGTGAGACCTGGTCGTCATGGGAAAGTGGAGTAAACAAAACTCAACAGTAGACTATAATATATATTTCCCTTCACCAGATGATACATACAAGTATGTACACTATGTACAATATGTACATATATAATAGTAAGTGTACAAACAGTGACATATGGCAAAGCAGAAGCCAAAAAAAGTGCACCATGCTCAACCAGCAGCTAGGCAAGTCTGCCAATGGTTACCACAAGTGAACCTCGTTACTTCAGCTTTGGTGGGCTTGCCTATGATTGGCCAATGAAGAAAGGTACTGATTTAACGACAGGTACAATATTGATCATTAAACCCTTAGTACCCGGTTCGCTGGTTGGGAGGCAGCCTATATGGGAGTGTGACATGCTGAATAAATTGTAACATACTCTTTGCATTCCACAATTGGCCTCTTTAGCCTTGGAATTCATGATGAGCATGGGAGATATCAGCGGTGTTTTGGGATATTCCATGGGGGATTATCTAAATGAGAAGATATGCTCGCGTTCCTTCATACTCTCGCTATTCAACTTATTCTCTCACAACGATGATTCTCCCCAGATCTGAACATATTATGGTGATGGGTAGCCACCGAGACGACAGACAAGTGCTTTTTTAATGTGCTTATTTGTGGTTCAATATACCAGCCCTAACCATAGACCATTCTATAATACAGGGGCTCTTAACCGGGGTATCCATACCCCTTGTGCGTATTGGAATCAGTCTCTGAAAAAAATTATGTTTTTGTAAATAAATATGATAAAATTACACACACGCACATATAAAAGAGACAGGAGCTTGACGACGTTTCGTCCTACTTAGACCATTTACAAAGTCACACTAACACAAGGACAGGTAGTAGGATACCCTTCTACCTGTCCTTTGTGTTAGTGTGACTTGTAAATGGTCCAAGTCGGACCGAAACGTCGTCATAAGCTCCTGTCTCTTTATATGTGCGGGTTGTGTGTATTGTTCCAGTCACGGTATTGTGCCTTTTTTTGTTATTTATGATAAAATTCTTATGATTTTCTCTCAGTTGCTCTGCTCCTAGCTAACCATATGTAAACACCGAGTTATTGACATCGTTTGAAGTCATACTGGTATCTAATAGGACTAGTGATGACGATTTCGACAGTCTGGTGAATGGGGTATGGAGGCATTTGACAATCTATTTGCGTCTGTAATCGTAAGAAGGTTAAGAATCCCTATTATAATATATATTAAATATCATTTGAAGTTTACAAGAAATTATAAAAAAGTACCGTAAGGAGTAATGAAATAAGGATAGATTGCTGTGGAGGAACTTTCAAGATTATTTTTCAGCAGAGCAATGCACAGAGACACTCTCTAGACAAGGGGAAAGATAATTAAGTGTTATTCACTGGTAGAGTATTCGGTTCACAACCACAGGGACCTGAGTCTTATTCAAGGGTGGAACCTGAGTCTTATTCACAGGTGGAACCTGAGTCTTATTCACAGGTGGAACCTGAGTCTTATTCACCGGTGGAACCTGAGTCTTATTCACGGGTGGAACAGCTCCTGTTCTACTATCAGTAAATAAGTACAGTCAGCAACACGGATGCTGATAGGAATTATGTCCGACTTCTAGAAGTTGTAACTTAATTAGCAAATGATGGAATAGATGTTTCTGTACAATTTGTGTTGTAACAAAGAAGATCAATAGTAGACGCTTAACCATTTCAGTTTGTATTGTTAGTTTCTTATATTTTAGATAAGTACATCAAATTAAGTATATAGAGAAATTACGAAACTAATGAGCGTTTCCTCTGACGTAGAATACAACAACAATAATGTGATTTTTTTATTAAGCTTTGATCTCTCTCTCTCTTCTCTCTCTCACTCTATTTACATAGGATTTTGCAGGGACAAGTTTAAGGTTACCTATATCAACTCATTGTAAACCTTTTTATTGTTAAGAGATACAGATAGGGACCAGGATGTAGTATATAAGGCTCCATGCTGTCACTTCAACTTCACGTTGTTTCAGACTATAAAACAAATACTCTTCTCCAGGTGAGGGACTGACCACCTCAAAACCTACGTATTCAAGGGTGATGGACTGATTACATCGTCTTCACATCTTCACTGCTTGTACCAACTTTTCTGTACTCTACTAAAGAAGCCGACTGTGTAGGCGAAACTTTTCACAATTTATATACCTAACTGTTGCACATGTGTTTTACTTACCAAACAGGATAAAGTTGGAGCCACATGTGGGTCAGATATTTTATTTGGTCAATTGACTTTATTTCGTTGATGTCATTATGCTGTATGAACATATTCCAGATACGAGTCATTTTAAGAATAAATGGTTTCATATGAAGGTGTGTTCTGGAGAAGGGCACAGTCAGAGTCAAGTTGCTGTTTTCTGCCTGTTTTGTTATGTAGAAGCTCAGTTCTCGCTTTCCTGGAGTAGAGCCAAGTTTGGTAATTTGACATTGTTGGCCTTGAACAGAAAATTAAGGTGACCTATATCCCTCCTGTGTTGTAGGCTCTGCTGAAATGACAGATCTATCCAGGCTGGGTCCAGGCGGAGGTGAGTCATCTTGCTCTGTTCTCTATTCTGTCAAGAAGTCACAGATGAGACGGGGGCAGGCAATCCATGAAACTGGAACATACTCAAGGTGTGAGTGTACTTGAGCTTCATACAAAATCTTGCAACCTCTGCAGGAAAGCAGATGCGATTACGTCTAAGTATTGTAAGCTTCCTGGCCGCTTTGCGTGCAAGATTTACAATGTTTTTCTTCATGTTCAGTTGTGAGTAAAATTTTACACCAATGATGTCAACTTCATCCACGGGTACCATCACTATCCCATTCATTCTAACCACTGCTCCGCATTACTATCATGGTGCCTAAAGACCGTCATCTGTGTTTCCTCAGGAGGAAATGTGACCTCACATTGTTTTCTCCCTGTAAGCTGATAATTTTAATGTAACTTAGACGCTGACATTTCCTCTCTTGGATAAGTAAATGTCAGAGTACATCCGTATGCATATGCATGGGATTCTAGGATGATTTGAAGAAAATCGACACTATAACAATGGTTGAAACACACTTCCTTGTGAAATACTTGCACCAGTAGAGTGCCTTGTTGAGTTTGCTCAGTTGAGAAATACTCTAAGAGATCTACCTCGAAGATAATCACTGAGGAGACATAGTGCAGAGTCGGCGACTCCTAGTCCTTGCAGCTTTGCCAAGATTTCCTGGTGCCAGCAATGTTCAGTACTACTACTACTACACAGCTGATATTTTACTTTCATCCGGTGACTGGTGCTACGTACTGAGCACCACAAAGAAGTGAGTGGTATTCGACGAACTCTGTCATCTGCCGTGAGATTATTGTCTCAAGAATTTTACACTGCTCTGTAGCTGCTGATTTCCGCTCTGCTCTTCTTTTTTTGAACAGTGACTACATTTGCTTTCTTCCACAGAGGTTATTAACATTGTGCTAGGTAGTGCTGATAGATGTTAGAGGTGATGCTAGATGCTCTGTAGATCTACACAGCAATCTTGGGTTCAACTTATCTGGGCCCACCGCCCTTTCTTGTTCCAGGGATTTAAGGAAAAATACACTCAATTCTGCCTTATTGTCACCACTGACAGCTTTGACACAGTTCTTGCAGCTAGCCAAAAAGGTTCATTTGTTGGATCAGAACTTGCCCCAATTATGTCCTTAAATTTTTTGTATTGATAAAGCCACTGGATGGCGAAACGTCTACAATATAGATACCCGATTTTGCACATGTGTCAAATTTTTTCATCTTGTCGATATTGTAACCATTCATGTACAACTTGTCGACACTACAACATCATGGAATCTTGGTTCAGGGGGAAATAACCTTCTTCATGGCTACTAAAAATTACAACTTAATCTGTGCCACGGGTATGCCCTTCCTTCCACTGGGAATCCCCTACCAGTGACTATGCCCTGCCTGCTATCCGCCCCTTTTCCACCTGACGCCAGTATATAAGCACCAACCTTCTTGTCTGTGCCCCGAAATTCGGACTACGGTGCTGTTCACCCCAACCCAAGGCTGAGGGACTGATTACCTCATTTTTTGTATATATTTCCCAAATTTTGGGTCCTTGAATTTGTATATATAAAGCCATTGAATGTTGAAACGTCTACAATAAAGACCTGATTTTGAAATTGATTTCTTTTTTTTTTATCTTGTAATGTCTCTGTCAACACAGGGGGAGATACCCCCTTGAGTGCTTGGTTTTCGGGCCGTTTTGTTTGAAAAATTTTTTAAATGGTTTCTTCTTAGTCAATTTTGAAAAATTTCCCCCACAAGGATAAAAATTTTTCCCCCCCTTTACCAACACTCTCTCATTTTTACCACGGCTCCAGCACGGTGCTGAGACCATCAACATATGTTTCTCTCTTTTCTCTCTCTCTCTCTCTCTCTCTCTCTCTCTCTCTCTCTCTCTCTCTCTTTCTTTTTCCTTTTCCTTTTTTACCGAAGGGTATTAACCCACCAATAAAAAAAAAGTCAGCCGATTGCAGATTCACCGCTGTATCAGAATATAAACTCGAGTGGGTAATCACCAGAGCACCCCAAGATGGCCACCTTGCGCCCCCCCCCACCCGCGCCCCTTTCCCCGTCCCCGGCCCCCCCCCTTTCCGCACAGCCCCCCCGGACCCACCTTCCAGCCCCTTTTGGGGGTCGCCCCAGCCCCTTTTCTGTGGATCCCCCCGCCCTCCCGCGCATTGGCCCCCACCCCTTCTGCAGCCCCTTTTGCTGCGGATCCCCCCCTTCTCTTTTTTTCCGATTTTTTTTTTTAATTCTCATTTTCCCCCTCTATATCCTTGGATCAAGTTTTGAGATTCCCCCCATGGGAGCAATATTATTTCCTTTAAATAAAATTTAACTTTAAAACTTGAGTTTTTCCTTTCTTTGGAATTTCATCGAAAAGTCACATTCACTTCCATCCCCGCAATATTCCTGCTCCAATTCCTCGGATCAAATTTTTCCCCGATTTTCAATTAAATTTTTGGGGAAAACTCCACTTCCTTGGGTCAAGATCACCCCCACCCATCTCCCCCCCACACCCTCTAACTCCAATATTCCTACTCCACTTCCTTGGATCAAGATTTTACCCCCCCCATCTCCCACCCTCAATTTTTTTTCCCGTTTTTTCTAATTCATCACCCACACCTTCTAAGAACCAAATTTTATGAATTTTAGAGGATTTCCAATTCCCCCAGATCAAGATTTACATTATTTTTTATGAATAATACAAAATTTCCTTGGGTCAAGATAAACCTCCCCATCTCCCAAAAAACAATTGTTTTCCCCCCTTTTTTAATTCATCAAAAAGTCCCTCCTCTTCCATCTCCTCATTATTCCTGCTCCCCCTCCTTGGAAAAGTTTTTAAATTACCCCCAAAAATTTTTTTTCTTTTGGAAATTGAACTAAGAATTTAGTTTTAGGGGATGGGGCGGTTAATATTATTTCCTCTCTTTTTTTATTGAACTAAAAAAAGCCCCCCGGGATAACCCCCTAGGATATGGTAAATTTTTTTTGTTTTTTAATAAATTGGTAAGATTAAAATCCCCCCAGGGGCATACAAGTATCCCTAGGCTCCCTTTAAGTAAAAAGAGCTAAAAACAGGTTGAAACAGGTATGTTTTTCCCCCATTACATTGAATGAATTAAAAGGGGTGACCTTACAGTATTTCCTCTCTTTAAGTTAAAATGAACTAAAAGGACAAGCTTAAAAATGAGGAAGTACAACAGGTTGAATCAAATCGGGGCATCCCGTGCCCCCTTTAAAATTCCTCTTGTTAAATGTAGGGTAACACTAATACACATTTTTCGTCATAAAATTATTAATATAGAAAAATCATTTTATTACATTTAATACATATACAATTTTCTGGTAAGTCAAGTCACTGACTAAAATTAACATAGGAAAAAAATAACACGAATTAAGATTTCAGGTAACAGGCTAAAAAAATAAAATTTTATGTTTTTAGGTAATAAAAAAAATTTTAGTCTTACATTAAAAAATTTTTGGTAATACCCAAAACATATCACAATTTTACAAACCACGATATTTTTTTCTTTTCATTAAAAAAATAAAAAAAAATAGTTCATCCACAATATTTTTTACTATTTCATCGAAAAAAGATCTTTAAATTTAACCCAAAATTTTTAAAACGTTTTAATAACAAACCCCCCAATTTTTCATATCACGGGCCAAAATTTTTTTTTTTTCATTAAAAAAAAGTTCATCCACAACACCCAAAACACTTACAATTTTTCTATAAAATTCCACTATGTTCAAATGTCCTTAGACGACTGGCGAGGTACGTTTGTTATCTCTGGGAAAATCCCCAGACCCACCCCCGCGCCTGAGGCCCGACCCCCCTACTTCTACCTCACACACACACACACATCCACCCATTCCCCATCTCCCCAAAAATTTTTTCCCCCGTTTTACTAATTCATCAAAAAGCCACATCCATCTCCCCCTAGAACATACACATTTTATACTTTAATATAACCAAGAAACATTGGAACACCTCAAAAACACTCTTATACATCATTTGAATACCCCCCAAAAAAAACATTGATTACCCTTTAAAACGACATTGAAAAACTGTCAAAAAATTTTTAATCATACACCAAACTACCTGCCCCAAAAACACTCATTTTCAAAACACTAAGATCATTTAGAACAAGACTTTTTAAAATATGAATACTTTCACTAAGATCAATTTTACACATTTTCCCCCCAAAAAACCATTGAACACCACCAAAACACCATTGAATACCCCCAAAAACACCATTGAACACCACCAAATCACCATTGAATACCCCAAAACACCATTGAACACCACCAAATCCCCATTGAATACTCCCAAAACACCATAAAACTTTCCCTCAAAACACTATAACCAACTTTTAAGATGACAAAACCATTATCTAAGTACACCATCTCAAAACCATATGTACTAAACACACTTTCAAAACACAATGTTATGTCTTAGTTGGGTGTTCATGATATGTCTTAGTTGGTTGATCGTGAATGGTTTTTTGCGTTATATATTATATTGTGTATATGAGTTAGATTTTGTTTTTTTGTATTAGATTTTGGGATATGGCTCATTCAGGTATGATTGGTGAATATGTCTTAGTATTATGATATGTCTTAGTTGGGGGCGTATGTATTAGTTGTGATTATGCCATGCTGGGTTTTGTTGATGTCTCATGTGTTGTTAAAGGTGTTCAAAGGGTGAATGAGTGATTTAAGGGGTTTTAGGTTAGGTTAAATGTTATTTGTGGTGCGTAGTGTTTTGAAGGATAAGTTGTTAGATTAGATGTTTTTTTTTTGGTTAGGTTAGATGTTGTTAGGTTAGGTTGGGTTAAAATGTTATATATTTTTCGGGAGAATTGAAAGGGGTTTTTTTGGGGAGTTTAAAGATGTATAAGGTTTTGGTGGTGAATGATGGGGTTTTTTTGAAAGTGTGTTTTGTTTTTTTAAAAAGTGTGTTTTTGATGGTTTATGTTATGTTTTTTTTTGTGTTCATGTTATATCTGAGTTGGAGGTGGTAGTGATTTTGGGTTTAAGTTTTTTGGGGAATTTTTTGGGGGAAGTTTAATGATGTCTTGGGGTATTAAATGGTGATTTTGAGGATTTTAGTTTTTTTGTAAAAAATGGGATTATGTTATGTGTTAGTTGGTGGTGACTGTGTTAGTTTTGGCAATGTGTCATGTTTTGTTAGGTGTATGTCTTATGTCATAGTTGGAAGTGTATGACTTAGTTGTGATTATCCATGTATAGGTTTGTTGATGTCTCATGTGTTAGTTGAAGGTGAACAATGGTGTATGAGAGTGTTTTGAAGGTTAAGTTAGGTTAGATATTTTTTTTTGGTTAGGTTAGATTTGTTAGGTTGGGGGAATAATTGATTTGAGGGGATGTTTATAAAATGTGATTATGATTTTCTTGGTTGGAGGTGTATGTCTTAGATGTGAATATGTTTGTATAGGTTTGTTGATGTCTCAGGTGTTAGTTGAAGGTGTCTTATTTTTTGATAATTTTCCCATGACTTATTTGGGGGGTGTATCCTGTATTGTTTTGGCAATTTTATGTCTTATTAAAGGGTATTCAAATGATGCATGGGGTGATTTAAAGGGTTAAGTTAGGTTAAATGTTATTTGTTTTTGATAGTGTTTTGAAGGTTGTTGTTAGGTTAGATTTTTTTTTTTGGTTGGTTGGGTTAGGTAAAAAATTTATATGTTATGGTATTATTCAAATGGTTTTTTGATAGTATTCAATGATGTTTTGAGGTATTTAAATGATGTTGAGGGTTTTGAGATGTTGAGGGATGTGAGAATAATTCTTAACAGTTATTGAGAAAATATGTTTTGTAAGGGGTGTGATGGGTTCAAACGTGATTTGGGAGTATTCATTGTTGATGTATGGGGTAATAAAAGGTTTTTTTGGTGGTGTTCAATGGTGATTATTTTTTTGAAAGTGTGTTTTAGTAATCATAGTGGTTTTGAGATGAGTGTACAGATAAGGGTTTTTGTCATCTTAAAAGTTGGTTATAGTTTTTTGGGAAAGTTTCATGGTGTTTTGGGAGTATTCAATGGTGATTTGGTGGTTTTCAATGGTGTTTTGGGGTATTCAATGGGATTTGGTGGTGTTCAATGGTTTTTTTGGTGCATTCAATGATGTTTTGGTGGTGTTCAATAGTTTTTGGGGGGAATGTGAAAAAAATGTGATCTTGGTGAAAGTATTAAAGTTTAAATGATTTTGTTCTAAATGATCTTAGTGTTTTGAGATGAGTGTTTTTTGGGGCGAGTGTAGTTTGGGTATGAGTTAGGGGTGTTTTAAATGTTATTTGACAGTATTCAATCCCGTTTTGGGGCAAATGATGTATAAAGTTTTTTTATGTTCCAATGCATTTTTTGGGATATTTGAGTAAAAATGTTTATGTACTATGGAGATGGATGGGCTTTTTGATAAATTAAAAACACGGGAAAAAATTGTGGGTGGGAGATGGGGTAAGGGGTGGAGTGTGTGTGTGTGTGTGTGTGTGTGTGGGGGGGTAGAGGCAGGTGAGGTCATGGCCTCAGGCGCTGGGGTGGGTCTGTGATTTTCCCAGGATAACAAACTCCTGATCGTCTAAGGACTTTTGAACATAGTGGAACTTATAGAAAAATTGTAAGTGTTTTGGGTTTTTGGGGATGAACTATTTTTTTAATGAAAACAAAAAAATTGTCGTATTTTAAAAAATTGAGGTTTGTTATTAAAACGCTTAAAATTTGTTGAATTAGATCTTTTTCTGATGAAATAGAAAAAAATATTGTGGATGAGCTATTTGTTTTTATTTTTAAGAAACGAGAAAAAATATCGTGGTTTGTAAAATTGTGATATGTTGTGGTATTCCAAAATTTGTTAATGTAAGACTGAAAAAAATTTTTATTACCTGAAAACATGGAAAATGTATATATTTGCCTGTTACCTGAAATCTTAATTCTGTTTTTTTTCCTATGTTAATTTTAGTCAGTGACTTGACTTACCAGAAAATTTATATGTATTAAATGTAAAAAAATGTATCTTTCTTTTTAATAAATAAATGACGAAAAATTTATTGTGTTATCCTACATTTAAAAAAAGGGGGAAGTAAAAAAGGGGGGCCAAGTGCCCGATTTGGGTTCAACCTTTTACTCTCCTCATGTTTAAATTTTTCCTTTTAGTTCTTTTTTAACGGGAAATACTATGAGGTCACACATTTTTTTAAATTTATTCAATGTAATAAAAACATACCTGTTTCAACCTTTTTTTTAGCTCATTTTATTAAAAAGCCCCCAAGGGATACTTGTATGTACCCCGTGGGGGGTCTCAATCTTGATTAATTATTAAAAAAACGAAAAAATTTTACCTTTCCCCCAAGGGGGTTTTCGGGGGGTTTTTTTAGTTCAATATTAAAAGAGAGGAAATTATTCCCCCCGTCCTCGAAAAAAATCAATTTTTTCAATTTATTAAAAAAGGGGGAAAAAATTCCCCTAGGGGAACACTAAAAAACTTTTTCCCGGGGGAAAGATGGGGCAGGAATAATGAGGAGATGGAAGGGATGTGACTTTTAAAAATTTGGGTAAAAGGGGGGGGAAAAAAATTGTGGTTGAGAGATGGGGGGGTTTTTATTTGACCCAAGGGAAAATTTTTTGTATTATTATGAAAATCGTGTAAATCTTGATCTGGGGAAATTTGGGAAATCCGTCTAAAATTAAAAAAATTTTTGGGCTTAGAAGGTGTGGGTGATGAATTGAAAAAAAGGGAAAAAAAATTTAGGGTGGGAGATGGGGGGGGTGATCTTGATCCAAGGAAGTGGAGTAGGAATATTGGAGTTAGGGGTGTGGGGGGGAGATGGGTGGGGGTGATCTTGATCCAAGGAAGGGGAGTTTTCCCCCAAAATTTTAAATTTTAAAACCCGGGAAAATTTTTAATCCGGGGAAATTGGGGCGGGAAAATTTTGGGGGGATGGAAGTAAAAGTGATTTTTTTAGAAATTAAAAAGGAAAACCCCCAAATCTTAGTTCAATTTATTTAAAAAAGGGGAAAAAATACCCCCCCGGGGATTAAACGTCAAGGAGATAAAGGGGGAAAAATAAAAATTTAAAAAAAAAAAATTTGGAAAAAAAAAAAAAGAAGGGGGGGCGATCCGCGGCAAAAAGGGCCCCCAGAAGGGTGTGGGGGGCCCGGGCGGGGGGGCGCCCCACAAAAGGGGCCCCCGCAAAAAGGCAGCTCGGGGCACTGGGGCGCGAAGGCGCTGCAAGGAGCTGGGGGGGCTGGGCGGGAAGGGGCGGGGGGCCCGGGCCGGGCAAGGGGCACGGGCGGGCGGGGCAGGGGGGGGTGGGGAGGGGGGAAAGGGGCCCCCGGGGATGAGGGCTCGGGGGGGTTTCCGTAGGGGCCTCTTGCGTCCCCCCCCAGTGATTACCCACTACTAAACTCGCAAAAAATAAAACATACATTTCAGCTACTTCAAATACAGACAGACAGAAACAAAAAAACACACACACACACACACACACACACACACACACACACACACACACACACACCCCAAAAACCCCGCTTTACGCACGGGGGGGCCCCGGGGTTTTTTCCCCCGGGGGGAAAAATTTTAAAATGTTTCCCAAAAAACACCCTTCGGCCAGTTCCCCAAACGGTGTGCCTAGGGCAAAAAAGGGGGAAAACACATAAAACACAAACCAAGCTCAGCTGCTCTATAAACAGGGGGGGGGGGACTTGAAGTTCATTCGAGAAAAACAAGCTGTTATCTGAGGGGTGGGGATGGTCCCAAACTGGTGAAAGTTGAAAGTGATGAAAAAAGGGGAAAAAAAAAATTATCCCCAAAAAAATGGGGGAAACCCGGGGGGAAGATTCAGGGCATGGGGGAAAACCCCCAGGGCGTGGTACTAAAAGGGAAAACTTTGACAAAGGAAAAAAAGGGGAAAAAAAATTTGGGGACTTTTTACAAAAAAAGATGAATAAGGGGAAAAAATTGCTCAGAAAGCATGAGTCAGAAAAAAGGCTACAGCTGCTGAAACTGTTTTTTTTTTTTTTATATATATATATATATATATATATATATATATATATATATATATATATATATATATATATATACAAACACTGATCTCTGGCCAGGGTCGAAAACCCCCCCAACCTATGACAAGGTCGCAGTCTTTTCCGGCCCTTTCCCCCCGGGTTTTTTTCCGCCTTTCAATTCCTAGCATTTAAAAAAATTTAGTTTGCGATGCATGCAGGGGGTGAGATGAAAAAAAAACCTCCTGCCTGAAAACTGGCTGCCCTTTGGGGAAAAAAGTCTAGCGGCTGGATGGGATTGGGCCAGTTGGGGACGGTCCAAAAATTTCCCCGTCATGGGTTCGAGGTTTGAGCTCCGTCGGCCAGGGAAAGGGGTGTTTTTGCCTGTTTGCAAATTTCCCAGCATTTAAAAAACGCTAATTGTGTCGTGCATGCGGGG
>WNWK01044897.1:0-14933 GCA_009830355.1 Cherax destructor | reverse complement strand
AAAACACACCCCGGTGGCCTAGGGGAAAGCCCCCTTTCCCACGAGGCCCTTTTTTCCCCACGGGGGGAAAATTTGAATTTTTTTCCACACACACACACACAAAATACAAAACAGGCCCAGTGTCAAACGACATTGCCCGGGGAAAAATGGTAACTAACACGCCCCGGTGGCCAGGGTAAAGGTCCTTCACCACGGAGGGGGTTCTTTTCCCCGGCGGGGGGGAAAACATTTCGAAGTTTTTCCCTTTTCCACACACACACACACACACATACATACAACAGGCCAGTGTCAAATCGAAGGCCTAGGACAAAATGGAAACAACACACACGGAGGGCCCAGGTTCATTTCCCGGGGCCAAAAATTTTTGGGCTTACACACACACACACAAAAAATAGTTTTCAATCGACTTTCCAGGACAAAATGGTAATAACATTATACTGACCCTGCAACCCAACTAGGGACGACAATGGAGGTTGGGGGAGGAGAGGAGGAGGCGGGGGGGTTTGGGAAGGAGGATGGTTGGGGGGTTTGGGGAGGATGGCGGCGGCGGCAAAGGTTGGGGAGGACGAGGCGGGAAGGTTGGGAGGAGGCGGGGGACAGAGGTTGGGAGGATGGCGGGGGAGGTTGGGAGGACGGCAGGCGGGAGGTTGAAGAACGGCGGGGGCGGAGGTTAAGGACGGGGGGGGGAGGTTTGAAGGATGGGGCAGAGGTTGGAGGATGGCGGAGCGGAGGTTGGGAGGAGGCCCGTGGCGGCAGAGATTGGGGGGATGGCAGCGGCCCCAGGGGTTTGGGGAGGATGGCAGAGGCGGCGGCAGAGGGGGGAGGATGGGGGGTGGCAGGGGTTTGGGGAGGAGGGGTGGCAGAGAAGCAGAGGGGGGAGGGCGGGGAGGTTGGGGGGAGGGAGGTTGGGAGAAGACAGCGGCAAGGGGGGTTTTGGGGGGGACCGGGGCAGTGGAGGGGGAGGACGTCAGTGGGGAGATACCCGAAACCCCCAAAGGTATATAAAGGTAAAGGGCAGAGGGGGGAAAAGGCGGCGGCCAGGGCGGAGGTTTGGGGGGAGGGGGGGTTTGGGGGGGGGGCCCCGGCGGTGGTTGGGAGGACGGCGGTGGCGACAGAGAGGGGGGGGCCGCAGGGGGGGTTTTGGGGGGGACGTGGGGTTGGGAGAACGACAGCGGCAAGGGGGGTTTGGGGAGGAGGGGGGGCGGCGGGGGTTTGGGGAGGACGGGGGTTTGGGGGAGAGGATGGGGGGGGTTTTGGGGGGGGACGGTTTGTTTTTGGGGGAGAAAGGGGACAGTGGGGTTTTTGGGGGAGGACGGGGGGCGGGGGTTTTGGGGAGGGGGGCGGCGGGAGGTTGGGAGGAGGGATGGGGGCAGGGGTTGGGGGGGAAAGGGGGGGTTGGGAGGATGGCGGGGTGGAGGTTGGGAGGATGGCGGGGGGGGGTTTGGGGGAGGACGGTGGGGGGGGAGGTTGAGAGGACGGCGGGCGGCGGAGGTTGGGAGGACGGCGGGCGGCGGGGGTTTGGGGGGGACAGCGGCGGGGGGGGTTTGGGGGGGACGGGGGTGGAGGTTGGGAGGACGGCGGTGGCTGAGGTTGGGAGGACGGCGGGCGGCGGAGGTTGGGGACGGTGGCGGCGGAGGTTGGGAGGATGGCGGCGGCGGAGGTTGGGGAGGGGGCAGGGGGGGAGGAGGGGCAGGGGGGGTTTGGGAGGATGGCACGGGGGGTTGGGAGGATGGCATCGGCGGTGGGGGGAGTGATGACAGTGGAGGTTGGGAGGATGGCTTTTGGGGCAGAGGTTATAAGGACGGCGGTGGCGGAGGTTGGGAGGACGGTGGTGGCGGGGGTTTTGGGGGGGGGAATTTGGGCGGCGAAAGAGGTTGGGGGGACGGCGGCGGCGGCAGGGGGGGGGATGCAGGGCGGTTTGGGGGGAAGGGGGGCGGCGGGGGGTTGGGGGGACAGCAGCGGGCAGAAGGGGGGGGGGGGCGGTGGCAGCGGCGGGGGTTTGGGGGGAAGGGGGGTGGCGGAGGGGGGAGGATGGCAGCGGCGGAGGGGGGGAAAGGGGGGGGGCGGGGGGGTTTGGGAAGGAGGGGGGAGGGGGGGAGGGGGCAGCGGAGGTTGGGAGGGGGCCGGGCAGCGGGGGTTTTGGGGGGGAAACCAGGGTGGTGGCGGGGGTTTGGGGGGAGGAGGGGCAGCAGCGGGCAGAGGTTGGGAGGATGACAGAGGCGGGGGCAGAGGTTGGGAGGAGGGGTGGCGGGGGTTTTGGGGAGGACAGCGGTGGGGGGGGTTGGGGGAAGGTGGCAGGGGGGGTTTTGGGGAAAACCCGGAAAAGGAGGGGGGGAAGGAGGTGGCAGGGGGGGTTTGGGGAGGAGTCATGGCGGGGGTGGAGGATGGCAGCAGTGGTGGGGGGTTTGGGGAGGATGGAAACAGCGGCAGAGGGGGGAGGATGACAGGGGGCGACAGAGGTTGGGAGGATGGGGGGGCAGAGGTGGGAGGACGGGGGCGGCAGAGGTTGGGAAGGTGGCGGGGGGGTTTGGGGAGGAGAGGGAAAAACGGAGGGGGACCCCCGGGCAGTGGGGGTTGGGAGGACGTGTGGGCAGAGGTTGGGGGGCCCGGGGCAGGGGGGAGGTTGGGGGTGGGAGGTTGGGAGCACGGGCGGCGGGAGGTTGGGAGGACGGGGGGGGTTTTGGGGGGGGATGGCGGAGGGGGGGGGAGGATGGCTGAGTTTGGGGGGGAAAAGGGGGTGGCAGACAGGAGGACAGGGGGGGAGTTTGGGGGGAAAAGGGGGGTGGCAGAGGTTGGGGGGGGGGCACCCAGAGGGGGAGGAGGATGGTGGCACCAGAGGGGGGAGGAGGATGGTGGACCGGGGGTTTTGGGGAGGAGGAGGTGAACCGGGAGGTTGGGAGGAGGAGGGGGCAGTGGAGGTTGGGAGAAGGATGGCAGTGGCTGTTGGGGGAAGAGGGGATTGGTTTTGGGAGGACGGCGGTGGGGGGGGTTTGGGGGAGGGGGGGTGGGCGGGGTTGGGGGGAAAGGGGAGGCTGAGAGGAAGGGGGGGGGGCGGGGGTTTGGGGGAAAAAGGGGGCCCCCGGGGGAGGGGGAGGATGGTGGTGGCACGGGGGTTGGGAAAAGGGGGCCCCCGGAGGTGGGGGGGGGGCTGGGGCGAGGTTTGGGAGGAGATGGGGGGGGTTGGGGGAGGGGGCAGGGCAGAGGTTGGGAGGAGGGGGGGTTGAGAGGAGGCAGTGGCGGAGGTTAGGGGGAAAATGGTGGCAGCGGGGGGTTGGGAGGAGGGGGGCAGTGGGAGGTTGGGAGGATGGCGGAGGTTGGGAGGAGGGGGGCCCCGGGGGGGTTGGGGGAAGGGGGGGGTTTGGGGAAGGCGGGGGGAGGTTGGGGGGACAGGGGGGGCGGGAGTTCGGAGGAGGAGGGGGCAGAGGTTGGGAGGACGGCGGGGGGTTTTTGGGGGAGGATGTCAGGGCTGAGGGGGAGGACAATGGAAAGGGAGGTTGGGAGGACGGTGGTGGCTGAGGTTGGAGGATGGGTGGTGGCGGGGGTTTGGGGAAGGAGGGGCAAAAAGGGGTTTGGGGGAGGATGGGGCGGCAATGGGGGGGAGGAGGGGCAGGGGGGGTTGGGGGAGGACGTCAGTGGCAGAGGTTGGGAGGAGGCGGGGGGGGGCGGAGGGGGGGAGGGATGGGGGTTGGGACAGGGGGAGGAGGTTGGGAGGAGGGGAGGTTGGGGGGGGGGTGGAGGGGGGGAAGGAGGGCCCGAGGTTGGGAGGACGACGGTGGCAGATTGGGGGACAGTGGCGGTTTTTGGGGGAGGATAGGGGGGAGAGGTTGGGGGGATGGCGGCAGAGGGTTGGGAGGAGGATGGGGCACCGGGAGGTTGGAAGGAGGATGGTGGCTGGGGGGGTTTGGGGGAGGAGGATGGCGGGGTTTTAAGGAAGAGGACGGCAGCGGCTGGGAGGACGGCAGGGGGAGGTTGGGAGGGGGGGGCAGAGGTTGGGGGGACGGCGGGGGAGGAAAAAAGGGGAAGCGGCGGCGGCAGAGGTTGGGAGAGAGGCGGCAGAGGTTGGGAGGATGGTGGTGGCAGAGGTGGGAAGATGGCGGCAGAGGTTGGGAGGGTGGCGGCGGTGGCAGAGGGGGGAGGATGGCGGGGGGGTTGGGGAGGGTGGGGCGGGGGGTTTGGGGGGGGAGGGGGGGTTTGAGAGGACGGCAGCAGCAGGTTGGGAGGACGCCCGGGGAGGTTGGGAGGAGCCGGCGGCGGAGGTTGGGGGAGCCCCGGGGGGTTTGGGGGAGGAGGCGGCAGGGGGGTTTGGGGGGGACGGGCAGCGGAGGTTGGGGGGGGGCAGGGGGGTTGGGGGAGGAGGGGAGGGGGGAGGAGGGGGGGTGGAGGTTGGGAGGATGGCGGGGGGGGGTTTTGGGAGGACGGCGGCAGGGAGGTTGGGAGGACGGGGGGGGGGGGAAAAGTTGGGGGATGGCGGCAGGGGGGTTTGGGGGAGGATTGCAGCTGGGGATGGGAGGACAGGGGGGGGAGGTTGGGAGGCGGCGGGGGGGGTTTGGGGAGGACGGGGGGGGGAGGTTGGGAGGAGGGAGGGCGGGAGCCAACTAGGCAATATTTTTCCAGTTGGATAAATTTTTATTGTCTAGGGGGAAAGTGGCTAACGCGTTGGTCTGGATTTTTGGATTTTATAATGGGCCCCAAACCCCCCCCATGGATGGTTTGTTTCACTGCATTACGATTTTGGGTCACCCTAAACTTTTTTAGTTTTTTCAGTTTAATTTTTTTTTTTGAATGTACATGTCGTGTAAATTAAATCCACTCTTCCCCCCCCAGCCTTATGTTAAAACTGTGTTTTGGGTTTATTGATACACTGTTTTTGTTTAATCATACCCAACATTTTATTTGGAAACTTTTTTTCTTTTGAATTCAAGATGGTGGGGAACCCCAGGGGGTTGTTTTCACGGGGAAACAGGCAGTCTCATCCTTGGCGTTTGGCTCTGGATTTAAAAATTGTTAATTCAAATGGCAAGGTTAAAATTTTGAGTTGGGGTGAGGGAACAATTTAAATTGTACTATGTGTCTATTCACAAATTTAGCGTTTGATGGTGGATTAGGTTAAACTGTTTTACAACGAATATTCCTAACCTTAATCAGATGAACTTTCAAAAAGCAGAAAATGACCTTACATTTCAATATTTTTTTAAAAATTCACCCCAAAAAAAAAAAAACATAACAAAAAAGTACTAATTTAATGCATATTGCATGTAATAAGGGAACCCGATTTTGGGGCTGCCCTGAGTAGGGGGTTCCCGGTTCCCTTTTTGGCTAAATTTTGTCCTGAGTTTGGGCCGGCCCATGTTTCCCGGCCAGTGTACCAGACCTGTCCACCTGCGCCCCCCGCCCAGGCTTGGAGCCGCCTAGCTTTGTTTATCCTTGAGTGAACATTACTCTGCATGCCCATCCAAACATTTTACAATAAATTCATTGGTTTAGTGCTTGTTTATTGTTTGGGACTGTAAAATATAACTTGGGCCCAAAGAAACTTCCTAGTGGCACCCTTTGTAAAGAAAGGAGGAACACCATGAAGTGAAGAAGGAGATACTAGTACAAAAATACCATGGAACTGAGGAATTGTTCAGAGGAGGGGGAAGAGGGAGTGGATGAAGTCCCTCCTTCAGAGATTAAGGAGATTTGTGAATGTGGAATGGGGTAGGCAGGCATTTTCTGAAAATTTCACCTGAGCAAGAGTTCAGTGACAGAACCATGTCCCATTTTAGGGAAATCTTAGAGGGACAGACGACTGGGGAATTATTTTGTGAGACAGGAGCCCGGATCTCGCTGGTCCTAGTGGCATTAAAAGACAAAGAAGGGAAGTAACCCCAGATAAGGACTTGTTATAAAGTCTTTATGGAGGGGGATTCCCTCCAAACAATAAGTCCTCCCTCTCTCCCCTCCTCTTCCAGATGCCGCAAGATCTTCAATAAAGGACGTAAATGTGATTTTAAATGTTTATTTAAATGTTTATGTATTGTATTACTCATTTAAGATATTTATATTTGTTTTTGTTTTTAAACTATAGTTATTCTTAAAAATGTATTTTTTGGAATAATTTTGTGGGTTTGGATTAATTGAATTTACATTATTTCTTATGGAAATGTTGTTTTGACTTTCGCCGTTCAAGTTTGTGCCCTAGAACGATTACGCCAAATTGGGTTCCATGTAAATTAATAAATAAACAGCTTAAACATCATTTTATCATGTTTGTACATATATTACTATTTATTGCAGAAATAAACCAAAGTTGCAGTTGGTTTTTGTTTCAGGCAGCATACAGTTCCTGTGGACGGCCCTGTTTCCCAGTGATTTTTCAATGAGTTCAGTGCTTTTTGTAAGGTTCAATTTTTTTGAAAATACTTGGTTTTTTCCCGTAATCTGATCAGTAAACCAATAACTGCCCAGGTGTAGAAATGAATCTGCATATCTTTTCCAAAGTCTTCCGTCTTGTAGGTATAAGAATGAATGCAAGAATAGCTAGAATGGCTCTTGAATTCCACCTCACTTGATGTTTGGAATTTTCTGAAAGAATCAAAGGAAAGGCCCTTTTTCTTCAAAGAATCTAAACACCGGTGTTTTTGGAGGATCTCTTCTGTTCCATTAGCAAACGGCCTTTAGTTCCTCATAATTCTTCACCAGTTGGGATACAAGGGATATTCAATTTTTGGGAGAACTGGTTTTAGCACCAAGATTTTCACAACAAACGGAGAATCCTGTCCAGAAATGATGCTGAAACTGATAAATTGTATTTATTAACCTTTCTCTGAGAACATTCTGCAGTTGACAAAGCCCACTTTTTCCCTGTGTTAACATTTGTTGTATCAGCAATGATCATCTTTATTGTTCCATGTTGTATCCATCAATAACTTTGCCTTTCCTTCAGCAATAGTTTCAGCCTTGCCATCTTTAAAATGCAGGCATCCAGTTTTACTCGGCTTTCATTTTGTACACTACCTGATACTCATTTTCCTCAATGAGCTTTCCATCGAAATGTAAAGACCATTCTTCCATTTGTAACTTTTCAATCATTTCCCCCTTCAATTTAGCATCCTCTTTTTATGTTGACTTGAAATTGCGCTTGACTGGGTGTAGGAATGTCAAGCCATCAAATGACAACGTTTTCTAATCTTGGCGCGCTTTATTTTTTGATACTTTGTGGATGTCACCAAATTGGTTGAACTTTACTTTTTTTGTGTTTTCTAGTTGGTAGAGAGTTAGTACGTACTTTTATTTTTCATACCCCTTCAATTCGTACCACTGTCACACGATGCCAATTTGTATTTTCCAAGCATTTATTCTAGATCATATTATTGTTTAGTATTATCTATTCTTCTCAGGTCTAGTTATAGAATCATCAAACTTATGATTTCAGGAATTGATCCTGATATCAACCTATTATTAAATGACTTACATGATTCCAACAGCAACTGTAACTATTAACAGCAGATCAAGAAAGACATTACTCAGAGCCAACAATAACATAACTATCTTCAATTACAATGTTAGATCTTGAGCAAACATTATGATGACCTCACAGCACTACCCAATCCCTCCAGACCAATATGTCAATCATCACACTACTGAGACCTGGCTGAAGCCTGATACCAGATGTCTATGGCATCCCAGGTTACACAGCCATTCACAATTTCAGGACAGATCAGCGAGGGTGGAAAAATATAATTACCAGATCAACTTGAATGTATCAATAACCTTAAAGGGATGAGCATGGAGAATATTTATAGCAAATTTAAACGACCTGCAAAAACCCTCACAGTGATAAACATCTACAGATTACCACAGTCAAACATTCACCATTTTAGGAAAACTAGGTAACCTAAAACTGATGCACACAGAACAAAGACCATTTGTGCTCACAGGAGACTTCAATAAAATCCCTACATGACCAGGCCCACGGAACAGAATTACAAACACTATGAGCAATGCTTGTTACTACCAACAATATCAAAACCTACAAGAATCTCTGAGACTAGTACTCATTACTAGACCACATCTGACTAATACTATAGCCCCCTAAAATAGGCATCATCACAGACAACACCACAGACCACTATCCCATTTCTCAAATCAATCTTGGTAAATTGCCCTAGATATTACAAAAGTTACCTTCAGACTACAAATGAGTCATGTAAATAACTTTATAACAGCTATGATTAAATTGACTGGCATAATGAGTTAGAAACATATACAGATACTAATGAATGCACAAGAATTTCAACAAAACCACCATCATAACAAACATTGCCCAAAAACTAAACAGATCCAGCTAAGAGACTTAAAATCCCGGGTAACACCCAGCATCCTTAAACCATTAAAAAAGGCACCAATATGAAAACAATACAGAAGGGCCCCAATAACCAGAGAAAATCCAAACGTTTATCATCAACCCTTACCAGCCTGATAAGGAGATCAAAAATTGTATTATGAGAACAGACCCAGAACATAAAGGTGATATGAAAAAGACCTAAGACCTATCTGAATTCTAGGAAAAAAAGATAGCGAAAAAAACACCATCAAATTATCAAGAAAATGAACTCTACTCTCACAGCAAAAGACTTAATGTTTTCCACCATAGGAAAGAATCTAGCAGTAAAATCCAAGCCCCAAACACCGTCCAACAGACTACCTCACAAACACCTACCCTATACGCTATTCCTAGCTCCTACCAACCCAATTGAAGTCTCGCCATAATCAACCCCCTTTAAAAAACAAGACAGGAGAATAAACAGCCTACCAACTTTTATGTACAAAAAGCTTCACAGGTACTGTCACCAATCATAGCAAACTATTCAATAAATCCATTGAAGCCTCTACCTTCCATCAATTCTCAAATAGCTATACCCCATCCACAAAGGAGGTGATCAAACAGACCTGAATAATTATAGACCTTTTAATTTACCATTGCTTTCTAAAATCTTCAAAATTAATTCATAGACAAATCTATTCCTACCTCGTCCACACAATGTACTCAACCCTGTCAATTTGGATTCAGGACAAAAAGAGCACAAACGATGCTATTACGCACAGTTGGAGTTAATATATACAGCACTTGAGAAAAAGAAGTCCCACTGGGAACTTCATTGATCTCCGAAAGCTTTGATACAGTCGACCATGATTTACTGCCCCACAAATTAGCCACTATGGATAAGGCACCCACCAACTACCTAAAATCAACCTCACCAACAGAAGCCAAACGTACTCAAATGGACCCAACTCTTCCACACAACCAATTACAGTCGGAGCCCCTCAAGGAAGTGTCCTGGGGCCCCCTATTCCTCATTTACAAAATGACCCATCAATGCATCACAACTACTCAAACCCATTTTATTTGCAGATGACAAAATATGTTTTCCCTCACCCAAATCCAGTTATACGGGCCCAACACTGAACCGAATTACAGAAAATATCAACATTGGATGACGACTCAACAAGTTACCTCAATACTGAAAGACCCCATAAGTTTGGAACAAAGTCACAAATGTTCCACTTAACATAACACTTAATGGTACACCATCACAAGACTCACAGGGGGAAAATTTAGGAATCCACCTTTGAATAGTTAAATTCCAAACAATATACAAAAATTTCCAAGAAAATCCCAAGACAGAAAGGCTTATCAAAGATACGCTATTATGACCTCAATCAGCTCTCCTTGCACTATATCATTCACTTATCTACCCGTATCTCACCTAGGGAATCTGTGCATGGGGATCAACAACGAAATCACCTTGACCATTCATAACACAACAAAAGGCCGCAGTCAGAATGATAACAAATTCCCACTTAGACAGCATACTCCCCCAAATTCAAAAGTCTCAAACTACCACCGTAAAGAACATTCATACTTACTCTTGTGCCTACTAATATAAAACTTTACACTTAATATAAACCCTCTGCTCAAAATCTCCTCCCCCAACTTTATTAGGACCCAGACCACAACACACACAAGATCACTTTTTGATATACCCCCGTGTTCACAACCTTGTAAAAATTCTATGCACATAAAGGGCCCCAAAACTGAATTCATTACCAGTAAAATTAAGATAACTTGTCTGAAACAATTTAAGACTCAACTCAAAACCACCTACTCACCCAAACCAAATGATCATGCTATAAACTACTTTGAAAATGCTCATTGTTACTTTCCATACGATAATCTCAATTTTTAATAATATGTTACTATTATTTACCCCACCATATTATAAGTTAATGTAAAAATGCTCAATGTTATTTTCCTTAAGATAATTCAATTCCATATTATCATTCAAGAATCTTAACACCTGTAAAAATCAAGATCTAATATCATTATATAAAATTTAAACAGTAAAATTTATCAATTTAATTTTGAAAATAATTTTTTAAATAGAATAAACTCAAAAATTTTTCTAATATTAAGTAATAGTTTTTAAAGACTAGAATAAGCCCGCCCCTAATGCCATGGCATGTCAGTGGCCTCCTTGCACTCAATTTACTTGAACTTCCATCCCATGTAATCTGCAATGAAATAAAATTTGTTTGTTTGTTGTTTGTTTGTTTGAGTTGCTACTTAAGAAACGCAGATATACAGTGGACCCTCAGTTTCATTCACCTCCAAACTCGAACAATTATGTAAATGATTTTTTAAGAGCTTTGAAGGTATTTTTTGTGAAACAACTAATCTAATTTACATTTGTCCTTTGGAAAAATTCGTTTGGTAATGGCACTCAAACAGCATTCTGAATTAATTTTCAAAAAACCAAGGGTCCACTGTATGGTGATTCAAGTTTTTATTTAGGGTGACATTTTTTGAAAACTGACAGGAATTAGGACTTTTTCATTGTTTTTAAACAAAAGTTCATCGATTTATGATACAGGAGATGTTTTATTTGGAAAAATTATTATAACCCTAGTGGGATACGATATAATATATATGCTTTAGGTTTTCCTTTCAAATTAGATCTGAATGTGGATTGGTGGTACTTTTGGGGGATCCCTGATTTTTTTTTTATGGTGTCAAAAGTCTATGAATGCAGCCCCAAGCATCATATCCTCATTACTTTCAATATTGTTCCCAATATACAATTTTATGAATATATAAAACACATTGTTAATTAAAGTGTGGATTTTGCATGCTACCTACTGTCATTTATTGAGGAAGAATTGCTCACCAGCCGCCAACTAATGCCTGTCATGCCCTGTTCAAGACTGGGTTTCTTGATGAAAGAAGTGCCTGCCACACACACACTCATGGCTATGACATCACATATAACTATCAAGGATTCATAGGAACAACTGGTTAACAGTCATTTATTAACTAATGGCCTTCTGACATCAAAAAGTATGATCATTGGTTTTACATCCATTGTTTTGAAGGTTCTAGTTATCCAGCTTATTTTCCTTGCGTTGTGTAGTGACTGTTGTTATCCCTGAAGGTGAGATCTGATATGATTACTCCAGGGTTTCTTATTACTTTTATGCTTTTTTAGGATTTGAGTTTGTTTTGTACCCTTTTCCCTATTTTTATTTCCTTAGTCTTAACACAAAGGAGAACTGAAACTTGCCTTTATAGTACATTATATTTAGTGGCCCATAAGAATGTTTATATCTGTTTGAGGGTTGCAGTGTCTTCAGTGGATCCATATAGATTCTAGTATGTATTAATGTATCTGCAAACGATTGTTTGGTGCTGTTTATGCCTAATTTGAAGATATGAGAAAGAATAAAAGCTAGTAATGTACCTTAAAGAGACCTTTTCACTATGGCGGTCTCTGTTTTCACCGGTTTGCTAAACACTTCGGGTCCTGTTTGTTAGAAAATTATATACTTATCCATCTGCCCAGTTTCTGTTATTACTTTGCATGCATTTGTGAACTTTAACATTGTTTCCACTTGAAGGGCTTTTAAAGTCATTGTAAAACCACATTTGCATTTTGCCTGTTGTTTACTGCATCTGACCATGTAGTATTGGTCAAGAATTGCAAGAGTTAGGGAGTATACCTGGAGAGGGTTTCACATCGATGCCCCAGCCTGGTCTGAGACCGGCCCATGGTGGATCAGGATCTGATAATGAGGCTGTTACTGCTAACTGTAAAATGACGACAACCACAGTCGTTGATCAGGTACTGACTTTAGGTGCCTGTCCAGAGACTTCTTAAGACAGACAGAGTCTATTGGTAATCCTTTATATATGCTGGAAGGCAATTTTGCCCATTCTGCCCTGGGTTATGCAAAGTTGAGATTCCATGTGATCCAGTCTTCCTTCTTAAGACTGAAAGATTTTGATAATGTGGGATGTCAGTGCTATTGGTCTAATTTTTTTTTTAAATTGCTTTGCTGCTGCCTTTGTGAGGTGGGGCTATGTCAATAGTTTTTAAGAACTGGAATGATTCCTGTGTTACAGCTCCTCCTATGAATATCAATGCACACATATTGGTTTCTCGAGCTAATTTTATGCAGTCAGGCAGTTTAGCAAAATATCAAATTTGATAAAAAATCAAAAGTTTCTGGAGCCTTGGTGTTCCTATGAAAGTTGATATTCAGGAAGGTTTATTTTTCATAACTTGATCTCTAAGGAGGTGCTGATGAGCAAGGGTCTTTTGATCCAAGGAATTGGACAATTTTCCACATACAGTTACAGTAATCTGTTATTAACCATTTAATCATAAAATCAATTATGCAGGATATTAGCATGGGGAGTGTGATCCACACTCCCAATGCTATTATTCAGGCTCTATGCAGAGTCCAGCCTTGTCCATCGAGAGATGGAGGTTCTTGCACAGTCGCACCACTTGGGGTCTAGACTGAGATCCTAGCCTGGTAGACAGCTTACCGTGTGCTTAAACCATGCATCCTGTAGGTGGAATGTTTCAAAGCCTGTGCAGCTGCTTTAATAATAATAATAGTTGAGCATTATTTTATTATAATAATACAGTGGTCCCTCGGTTTTCGCCGAAAATTCGTTCCAGAATGCTGCTCAAGTGCCATTACCGAACGAATTTACTTCTTAAAAAATAATGTCACGTAGGTTAGTTCGTGAGGCAGTGGGAGAATGAAAGGGGGTAAGGCAGCTGGATTGATGGGATAAAGATAGAAATGTTAAAAGCAGGTGGGGATATAGTTTTGGAGTGGTTGGTGCTATTATTTAATAAATGTATGGAAGAGGGTAAAGGGACCTAGGGGTTGGCAGAGAGCTGTATTGTTCCTTTGTATAAAGGCAAAGGGACAAAAGAGAGTGCAAAAATTATAGGGGAATAAGTCTGTTGGGGTGTACCTGGGAAAGGGGTATGGTAGAGTTATATTGAAAGAATTAAGAGTAAGACAGAAAGCAGGATAGCAGATGAACAAGGGGGCTTAGGAAAGGTAGGGGTGTGAGACTAGTGTTTACAGTGAACTGTGCTTTTGGAGATTCTTGAAGAGAAGTTGCAGAGGTTGGTGGATGGGTTTGGTAGGGTGTGTAAAAGAAGAAAATTGAAAGTGAATATAGGAAAGAGTAAGGTGATGAGGATAAAAAAGAATAGGTGATGAAAGATTGATATCAGATTGGGGAGAGAGTATGGAGGAGGTGAATGTATTAGATATTTGGGAGTGGACATGCGGATGGGTCTATGAAGGATGAGGTGAATCATAGAATTGATGAGGAAAAGGGTGAGTGGAGCACTTTGGAGTCTGTGGAGACAAAGAACCTTGTCCATGGAAGTAAAGAGGGGAATGTATGAGAGTATAGTTATACCAACGCTCTTATATGGGTGTGAAGCATGGGTGATGAATGTTGCCGAGGAGAAGGCTGGAGGCAGTGGAGATGTCATGTCTGAGGTCAATGTGTGGGTGAATATAATGCAGAGAATTCGGAGTTTGGAAATTAGGAGGAGGGGATTACCAAAAAGATTGTCTAGAGAGCTGAGGAGGGGTTGTGAGTGGTTTTGGACATGTAGAGAGAATGGAACGAGACAGAGTGACTTAGAGTGTATAAATCTGGTGGAGGGAAGGCGGGTAGGGTCGGCCTAGGAAAGGTTGGAGGAGGGAAAGGAAGTTTTGTGTGCAGGGCTTGGACTCACAAGCATGTGTGAGCGTATTTGATAGGGGTGACTGGAGGCATATGGTTTTTAATACTTGACGGCTGTTGGGGTGTGAGCAAAGTAACATTTATGAAGGGGTTCAGGGAAAACCGGGAGCGGACTTGAGTTCTGGAGATGGGAAGTACAGTGCCGGCACTCTGAAGGAGGGGAATGTTGCAGTTTTATAACTGTAGTGTAAAGCACCCTCTGGCAAGACAGTGATGGAGTGAATGATGATGAAAGTTTTTCTTTTCGGGGCCCCCCTGCCTTGGGGGAATCGGCGATGTTAAATAAAAAAAAAAAAAAGGTTAGTCATTGGTTCCCTTTCCCCCAAGATTATCAATATTTTAGTGTATACAATAATTAAACAATGCAATATTACAGGGCCCCTGGGAAATCGAACACTCGAAACCCCGCCCTTTTATGTAAGTTTATTATTGAAAAAGGTTTTATAGGTGTATTTTGGGGTCTGAAACGGACAAACCCAATTTACATCATTCCTAATGGGAAAAATTTTTGTTTGGTAACAGCACTTGAACAGCATTCTGGAATGAAGAATGTTAAATTTTCCCGGGGGGTCCACTGAAAAATAACCCTCCGTTTTTGTACAGTGGTCCCCCGGTTTACGATGGTCTCCAAACTCGCCCTTTTATGTAAGTTTTTTTTTTAAATGCTTTTGTAAGTGTATTTTTGGGGGGTCTAAAAGGACTAGTCTATTTTACATTACAGGGGACCCCGGTGTTGCCCATTTTTTTGAATTTTAATCCCTTTAAATCAATTTTTTCCCCTTTAAGAAATAATGTAACATAGACTAGCCCTTTTTAGCCCCCCAAAACT
>WNWK01044896.1:0-14933 GCA_009830355.1 Cherax destructor | reverse complement strand
CTTCCCTAGCACCCACCCCCATATTCCCCCGAACACCGCCCTCCCTGCCCTTTCCCCCTAGCCCCCTTCCCCCATGCCCTTTCCCCTAGCACCCACCTCCATGCCCTTCCCCAACACCCCCCTTATGACCTTCCCTAGCACACCCCCAAGAATTTCCCCCAACACCCCCCTTTATACCTTTCCCCCAACACCCCCCTCCATGCCCTTTTCCCCAGCCCCCACCCCCATGACCCCCCCAGCCCCCACACCCATGACCCCCCCCAACCCCCCCAACTCTATGCCCTTCCCTAACCCCACCCCCATGCCCTTCCCCAAACCTCAATGATTCCCCCAAACCCCCTTTTGGTTTCCCTAGACCCCCTATGCCCTTCCCAACACCCCCCTTATCCCCTTCCCTTAGCCCCCACCCCCATGATTCCCCCAACACCCACCCCCATGCCCTTCCCTAACACCCACCTCCATGACATTTTTCCAACAAATCCATGACCCCCCCTAGACCCACCTCCATAAATTTCCCTTTCAAAAATCCATGACCTTCCTAATCCCCCTCCATGACTTTCCCTAGCCCCCACCTCCATGCCCTTAATAGCCCCAAACCCTTTTGCCCTTCCTTGCACCCCCCTTATGCCCTTCCCTTGCCCCAAAACCCATGCCCTTAATTAGACCCCCCTTTATGATTTCTAGCCCCAACCCCCATGCCCTTTCCCCCAGCCCCTACCCCCCATGCCTTTTAACTGCACCCACTTTTGACCTTCCCGCACCCACCTAAAGACCTTAACAGCACCCCTCCCCATGCCCTTCCCCAGCACCCACCTCCATGACCTTCCTAGACCCACCCCCATGCCCTTAATACCAACACCTTTATGACCTTGACCCAACTTTGCCCTTTACACCCACCCCATGATTTAATAGCACCCACCTCCATGCCCTTCCCCCACACACCCCCATGCCCTTCCCATCACCCACCCCCCATGCCCTTTCCCCTACCCCCACCCATGACCTTCCCTAGCACCCACCTTATGATTTTCCCTGCCCCACCCCCATGACCTTCCCTAAAACCCCATTTCCCATGCCCTTTCCCCAGCACCCCCCTCCATGCCCTTCACATCACTACCTCCATGACCCCCCCCCATCCCCCACCTCCTTTCCTTCCCAATCACCACCTCCATGCCCTTCCCTATCTCCCCCCCTCCATATTTTCCCTATCCCCCATTTCCCAACCCTTTCCCCCAATCACCCACCCCCATGACCTTCCCTATCACCCACCTCCATGCCCTTCCCCCATCCCCCCCTTTATGATTCCCCACCCCTCCGCCCATTTATAAACCCACCCCAATGACTTTCCATCACCCCCCTATGTTTCCCCCATCCCCCACCCCATGACCCCCCCCATCACCCCCCTCCATTTTCCCCCATCACCCACCTCCATGCCCTTCCCCCATACCCCCCTATGATTCCCTATACCCACCTAAAGACCCCCCATCACCCCCCTCAATGACCTTCCCCATCACCCACCTCCATGATTCCCTATCACCCACCTCCATGCCCTTCCTAGCACCCACCTCCATGACATTAACTAGCACCACTCCATAACAACAGCACCCTTTCCCCATGCCCCTAATGCCCCCACCCCCATGCCCTTCCCCTAGCCCCCACCCCCATGCCCTTCCCTAGACCCACCTCCATATCTTCCCCATCCCCCCACCTCCATGATTTCTAGACCCCCCTCCCGACTTTCCCCCTCCCCCATTTCCCATGACCCCCCCCATTCCCCACCCCAATGCCCTTCCTATCCACACCCCCATGATTTTCCCCCATCACCCACCCCCATGACCCCCCCCATCCCCTTTTCCCCAATACCCCCCCTATCCCCCATTAATATTCCCCTAGACCCATTCCATGCCCTTTCCCCTAGACCCCCCTCCATCCCCTTTAACCCTTTGCCCTTTCCCCACCCTACCCCCATGATTTCCCTTCACCCACATAAACCCTTCCTTATTACACACCCATGACCTTCCCCATCACCCCCCTCCATGACCTTCCCCATAAACCCCCTCCAGATTCCATCATCCTATATTCCCTATACCCCCCTATGACCCCCCCATACCCCCTAGATTCCCCCATAAACCCCCCTCATGATTCCCCATCCCCCTTTATGATTCCTATACCCCCCCAAATTCCCCATCATCCACCCCCATGACCTTCCCAATCACCCTTTCCCCATTTTTCCCTATCACCCACGTTAATATTTCCCCCTAGCACCCACCTCCATCCCTTTCCCCTGCCCCCACCCCCATGACCTTCCAGCACCCCCCATGCCCTTCCCTAGCACCCACCTATGCCCAAAATAGAACATTTCCCATGACCACATTGCCCCCAACTCTATGCCCTTATAGCACCCCCCCCCATGCCCTTTAATAGCACCCACTCCATGCCCTTCCCCCATCACAACCCCCATGAATCCCTTTTCCCCACCCCCATGACCCCCCCTAGCATCCCCCTTCGCCCTTTCCCATATACCCCCCTTTGCCCTTCCTAGCCCCCACTTTGGCCCTTTCCCCTAGACCCCCCTCCAACCCTTCCCTAGCCCCCACCTCCCATGACCTTCCCCTATCACCCCCGCCCCTTCTCCATCACCCACCTCCATATCCTTTCCCCAATCCACACCCCCATGACCTTCCCCTATTCCCCCCTCCATGACCTTCCCCACCCACTTCCATGCCCTTTTTAATCCCCCACCCCCATGCCCTTTCCCCTATCACCCCCTCCATGCCCTTTCCCCTATCCCCCATTTTATGACCTTCCCCATCCCCCACCTCCATGCCCATTTATCAACCCCCCCAATGCCCTTTCTTCCCCACATCCATGCCCTTTCCCTATCACCTTTTCCCCATGACCTTTTTATCCCCCACCCCCATGACCCCTATACCCCCCTCCATGATTTCCCCATACCCCCCTCCATGATTCCCCCATCACCCCCCTAAGATTCCCCCATCACCCCCCTCCATGACCTTCCCTATACCCCCCTATGCCCTTCCCTAGACCCCCCTCCATGACATTAACTAACCCACCCCCTTAACTTAACTAGCACCCCTCCATGCCCTTTCCCCTAGCCCCCACCTTTGTTCCTGCCCCCACCCCCATGACCTTCCCTAGACCCCCTTTGCCCTTCCCCTACACCCCCCTCCATGATTTCCCCCCTTTTACTTATGCCCTTCCCCCATCACCCCCCAATGCCCTTTCATCCACCCCTCCATGCCCTTCCCCTATCATCACACCCATGCCCTTCCCCATCACCCAAATTTTACCTTTATCACCCCCTTCCATGACCTTCCCAATCCCCCACCTCCATGACCTTCCCTATCACCCCCCTCCATGCCCTTTCCCCCATCCCCCACCTTTATGATTCCCCATCACCCACCTCCATGACCATTTCCATCAACCACCCCAATGCCCTTCATCACCCACCTCCATGAACTTCATCACCCATCCCCATGCCTTCCCCATCCCCCACACCCATGCCCTTTCCCCCATCCCCCACCTCCATGCCCTTTCCCCCATCACCACCTCCATCCCTTTCCCCTATCACCCCCCTAAAACCCCTTCTCCATCACCCCCTCCATGCCCTTCCTATCACCCCCCCAACCTTCCCTAGCCCCCACCCCATGACATTAACTCCCCCACCTCCATGAACTTAACTAGCACCCATCTCCAACCCAAAAGCACCCCCCTCCATGACCTTCCCTAGCACCCACCTCCATGATTTCCCCTAGACCCACCTCCATGATTTTCCCCCACCCCCCCTCCATGATTTTCCTACACCCACCTAAAGACTTTCCCCCTCACCCATTTCCCATGCCCTTTCCCCCATTCCCCACCCAATGCCCTTTCCCTCATCACACACCTCCATGACCTTATCACCCATCCATGACCTTCCCATCCCCCACTCCATTCCTTTATCACCCCCCCTTAAAGACTTCCTACACCCTTTTATGCCCTTTCCCCTACCCACCCCCATGCCCTTTCCCCTACCCCAAACCTTATGATTCCCCCATCCCCTCCTTTGATTTCCCCTATACCCACATTTGCCCTTCCTTTTCACACCTCCATGCCCTTCCCCATCACCCCCCCATGATTTTCTCACCCCCTCCATGCCCTTATCACCTCCTCCAGCCTTTTTATCCCCCACCCCCATGCCCTTCCCCATCCCCCCACCCCCATGCCCTTCCCCATCACCCACCCCCATGCCCTTCCCCACCCCAACCTTTGCCCTTCCCTCATACCCCCCTCGCCCTTTCCCCCATCATCCACCCCCATGCCCTTCCCAATACCCTTTCCCCATTATTCCCATCCCCCACGTTAATGAGTTCCCCAGACCCCCCTCCATGCCCTTCCTGGGACCACCTCCATGACCTTCCCCTAGCCCACCCCCATGACCTTCCTAGACCCACCCCCATGCCCTTAACAAACCCCTTCCATGACCTTAATTGAAACTCATGCCCTTCCCATAGACCCACCCCCATGCCCTTAACTAGACCCCCCCCTTGCCCTTTCCCCCATCACACCCCCATGCCCACCCCTATCACCCCCTCATGCCCTTCCCTAGCATCCCCCTTCATGACCTTCCATATCCCCCCACCTCTATGACCTTCCCTACACCCACCCTTGCCCTTTCCCCTAGCACCCCCCCTCCATGACCTTCCTACACCCCCCCCCATGCCCTTTCCCCCACACTCCCCTCCATGCCCTTCCCCATCCCCCACCTCCTTTCCCTTTCCCCAATCACACACCCCCATGCCCTTCCCCTATCCCCCCACCTCCATGACCTTCCCATCACCCACCCGACCTTCCCAATCCCCCACCTCCATGACCTTCCCTATCCCCCACCTCCATGCCCTTTCCCCCTATCACCCATTTTATATCCTTCCCCACCCCCACCTCCGACCATTTCCATCAACCACCCAAGATTCTTATCCCCCACACCCAGCCTTTCCCCTATCCCCTTTTCCCCATGACCTTCTTATCACCCCCCTCCATGCCCTTTCCCCTATCACCCATTCCTTCCCCTCACCCCCCATGCCCTTCCCCATCACCCACCCAAAGCCCTTCCCCCATCCCCCACCCCCATGCCCTTCCCTATACCCCCCTCCATGACCTTCCCTAGACCACCCCCATGACTTTAATAGACCCACCCCCATGAATTAATGCCCCCACCCCCATGCCCTTCCCCTAGACCCCCCTTTGCCCTTCCCTAGACCCACCTCCATGCCCTTCCCCTACCCCCCCTTTGATTTCCCCTACCACCACCTCCATGATTTCCCCTCACCATTTCCCATGCCCTTCCCCCATCCCCCACCCAATGCCCTTCCTATCACACACCCCCATGATTCCCCTATCTACACCCATGATTCCCCATCCCCCATCCCATGACTTTCCTACCAACCGGGAAGATACGCCCCCGGGGACTACAAGAGTCCGAACCCAAAAGGAGACTCGATGAAGGGATCCCGAAGACAACCCCCACAGCAAGAGAGAAGAAGAAGCGCCCCCCCCCGGGGGCCCCAAGAAAAAAAAAGAAAAAGAGTCGTCCCACCGGGGCCCCCAAGAAAGAAGAATGAAAAAAGAAAAGATGACGCATCTCCGGGGCCAAAGGGCCCGGGTCAACATTTGGAGAAGACCCGGGCCGGACATACCGGCGTACCTACAACAACAACAAACAACAACCCATCTCCATTACCTTCCCTATCACCCACCTTAATGACCTTCCCTAACACCCACCTCCATGACCTTCCCTATCACCCATCTCCATGACCTTCCCTTGCACCCATCTCTAAGACCTTCCATATCACGCACCTTAATGACCTTCCCTAGCGCCCACCTCCATGACCTTCCCCAACACCCACCTCTATGACCTTCCCTAACACCCACCTCTATGACCTTCCCTTGCACCCACCTCTATGACCTTCCCTTGCACGCACCTACATGACCTTAATTAGCACCCACCTCCATGACCTTCCCTAGCATCCACCTCCATTACTTTCCCTAGCACCCACCTCCATGACCTTAACTAGCACCAACCTCTTTGACCTTCCCTTGCACCCACCTCTATGACCTTCCCTTGCACGCACCTACATGACCTTAATTACCACCCACCTCTATGACCTTCTCTAGCACCAACCTCCATGACCTTCCCTAGCACCTACCTCCATGACCTTAACTAGCACCCACTTCTATGACCTTCCCAAGCACCCACCTCAATGACCTTAACTAGCACCCTCCTCCATGACCTTCCCTAGCACCCACCTCCATGACCTTCCTAGCATCCACCTCCATGTCCTTAACTAGCAACACCTTCCATGACCTTACATTGCACCCAACTCTATGACCTTCCCTAGCACCCACCTCCATGACCTTAACTAGCACCCACCTCCATGACCTTCCCCATCACACACCTCCATGACCTTCCCTATCACCCACCTCCATTACCTTCCCTAGCACCCACCTTCATGACCTTCCCTAGCACCCACCTCTATGACTTTCCCTAGCACCCACCTCCATGACCTTCTTTAGAACCCACATCCATGACCTTCCCTAGCACCCACCTCCATGACCTTCCCCATCACTCACCTCCATGACCTTCCCCATCACCCACCTCCATATCCTTCCCAATCACCCACTTCCATGACCTTCCCAATCACCCACCTCCATGACCTTCCCTATCACCCACCTCCATGACCTTCCCCATCACCCACCTTTATGACCTTCCCCATCACCCACCTCCATGACCATTTCCATCAACCACCCCAATGACCTTCTCCATCACCCACCTCCATGACCTTCTCCATCACCCATTTCCATGACCTTCCCCATCACCCACCTCCATGACCTTCTGTTACGGCCCCCTACCTAACAATGGTAGTTAGGTAATTACCTCACCGGCCGGCAGTCAAGGGGTTACGTCATCAGACCTGATGTTTGACTGCCGGGCCGGCTTGACTGACAGTGTCATCGAGACTCTCCCCTAGTCAACACTGGAGAGTCCACCAGCTCACTGATATACTACTGGAGTTCATCAGTCAGACCCGCATGAGAGTTGCAGTGTGGTGCTGGTGACAAGCCCCCTGACATACTACTGAGTTCGCCAGTCAGACCTGCGTGAGAGTTGAAGACTCACGCAGTGTGGTGCTGGTGATAGCCTACAACAAGGAGGCGGCAAGGTGCCTATCCTCTGCCACGTCTGGATGATGTAATCGACTTTGTGGGTAAGGCTACATTGTACCCGGGGGACCTCCTTAAAGGTTACTATCAAGTACCTTTAACAGAAAAGGGCGAAGGAAATCTCTGCCTTCGTAATTCCAGGAGGTCATTATCAGTATACAGTGACCCCTTCGGAATGAAAAACTCTCCTGCATCATTCCAGAGACTTATCCATCAGGCTATTAAAGGACTTGAAGGCACGGCAGCTTACCTAGATGACATAGTTGTTGTGTCGGACACTTGGGACCAACATGTGTTTAGGCTTAAGGCTCTCTTTGAGACCTTCCAGAGTTTTCATTTTAACTGTTAACTTATCAAAGTCATCCTTTGGCCAATCTACTATTAATTTTCTGGGCCATGCAGTAGGTAGTGGCAAAGTGGCCCCTAAATTTTGCAAAAATTCTGGCCATTAAAATTATCCATTTCCCCCTGACAGGAAACCCCTTCAACGTTTTCTAGGGATGGTGGGGTTTTTATAGAAGATTCTGAAAAAATTTTGCAGATATTGTTGCACCTCTAACCCTCACTTACCAGTCACAAAGTTCCTTTATTTGGACCCCAGAATGTAAAGATGCCTTTACAAAAGCAAAGAGATTACTTTGTACTGCACCCATTCTGTTGTCTCCACACTTTTCAAAACCATTTTCCTTACAGATTGATGCTTGTGAGTCTGGGGGGGGGGCAGTGCTTCTGCAATCTGGGGATGATGGGTTGCAGCCTGTGGCGTATTTCTCTGCCAAATACCAACCACCCCAGAGGGCCTACTCTATATAGAGAAGGAGGGCCTGGCTCTACTTCTGGCATTAGAGCATTTTGATGTCTACGTGGGCCAGTCCTCAGGTGGTCACCATCTACAGCGACCACAACCTCTGGTGTATCTCCAGAACATGAAGAACAAAAATACCAGACTCATGCGTTGGAGTATTAGGTTGCAACCCTACAATAAAAAAATTATACATTGCTGGAAAATTTAATACACTAAGGATTGTTGTCCAGAAGTCATTGTATTTAGTTAGGATGTGTTGGGGACTTTGGGTAGAACCAGCCCTTTTTTTCCCTTTAGTGGGGGGTTTTTTTAGTGGGGGTGCCCTGCTACCGACCGCAGGCACCTTGGACCTATGTTAGCCCTACCGTCGGCTGTCTCACTCTTAAGTTTAAGCTGGACTTAAGTCTCGAAAAGTTTAGCTTTAACTAATGAGCGGATGGTAGAGGAAGCGGTCCCATTATTATAATGTGCCATGGTGGCACTCTACCATTTTGAGGTGGAAGCCTAGTCCTGAGCCCTCTTGGGTAGGGGTGTTGCATGCAAAGAGTATGTAACCTTTATTCGGAGCATGTTAAACACACCCACATAGGCTCCCTCCAACCAGCGAACCATCGTTAAGGGTTTGGTGATGAGGGCCCATCATCAAATCAACGACTCGGTTCACCCAAATTTAAAAATGGAGTTTAACAATGACAAAGGTGACGTGGTTCCACTCGCGGTTTGTCATTGGAATTCCTGCATAGAGCTGGTTGTGGAAAGTTGTCTGTCTTTTGGCTGCTGCTTTGCCTAGACAACTGTGGCGTGCACTAAACACTACTCCTTTTTATATAGTGTACATATGTGTAGATAGCACTTTGTTATACTTGGTGAAGGAAAGACAAAAGTCTTATATAATCTCAATTACTTGGTGAAGGAAAAGATAAAAGTTTGGAATTAATCTAGCTGATTTTTGAAAGAAATACAATTTCAATACATCTTCTACTGTGTTTCTTTGCTCCAAACTCCCCTTTTCACTCAGGTTAACAGGCCATTGAACCTGAGGTTGTAATAATGACCTTCCCCAACCACCACCTACATGACCTTCCCCAGCACTCACCTCTATGACCTTCCCCAACACCCACCTCCATGACCTTCCCAACACCGACCCCCATGACCTTCCCTAGCACCCACCTCCATGACCTTCCCTAGCACCCACCTCCCTGACCTTCCCCATCACCACCTCCATGACCTTCCCTTTGCACCCACCTCCATGACCTTCCCTAGCACCCACCTCCATGACCTAAACTAGCACCCACCTCCCCGACCTTCCCCATCACCCACGTCCATGACCTTCCCCATCACCCACCTTCATGACCTTAACTCGCACCCACCTCTATGACCTTAACTAGCACCCACCTACATGATCTTAACTAGCACCCACCTCCATGACCTTCCCAATCACCCACCTCCATGACCTTCCGTAGCACCCACCTCCATGACCTTCCCTAGCACCCACCTCCATTACCTTCCCTATCACCCACCTCCATGACCTTCCCTAGCACCCACCTCAATGACCTTCCCTAGCACCCACCTCCATGACCTTCCCTAGCACGCACCTCCATGATTTTAAACCCCTTCCTCTAGCACCCACCCCTATGACCTTTCCTAGCACCCACCTCCATGACCTTCCCTATCAACCACCTCCATGACCTTCCCTAGCACCTACCTCCATGACCTAAACTAGCACCCACCTCCATGACCTTTCCCATCACCCACGGCCATGACTTTTAACATCACCCATCTTCATGACCTTCCCTAGCACCCACCTCTATGACCTTCCCTAGCACCCACCTCCATGACCTTCCCTAGCACCCACCTCCATGACCTAAACTAGCACCCACCTCCATGACCTTTCCTATCACCCACGTCCATGACCTTCCCCATCACCCACCTTCATGACCTTAACTAGCACCCACCTCCATGACTTTAACTAGCACCCACCTCCATGACCTTCCCCATCACCCACCTCCATGACCTTCCGTAGCACCCACCTCCCTGACCTTCCCCATCACCCACCTCCATGACCTTCCCCATCACCCACCTTCATGACCTTAACTAGCACCCACCTCCATGACTATTACAAATAAAGAAGCATTTGTAAAAAACGACTTTTTGGGATACTAAGAAAAATTCGGGTTTCAATATTTAATTTATTTTTAATATAAAAACATATATTGAAAAAAAACAAAAAATCTTATAATTTGTGTAAAAACATTTTTAATCCTTTATAAAAATTTAAAACGTAGTAAAAAAATCCAAGTAAAAAAATCAAAAAATTCAGTGCAGTGTCGACGTCCATAAGTTTTCACACGGGTTACCACCCTCTATTTATGACCATTCTTTTCCCCGTGTCATCAGACCCCCTTTTTTGTTTACACAACACGCCTTCTCCCGTGTCACACGACACTTTTGTGCCACATGGCACGCCCCTTTCATAATCCGTCTCAAAAAACCTTAACACCGCGTCTTTAAAACCCCAAATCACACGCCCATTCCACTTGTTTTTTCCCCCTTGGTAAAATTTTCATCAATGAACACAAAATGCCTGAAATCACCAGGAAAACCACCAGTGACCCCTTTCGGGGGTTTCATTTTCCCCAAACTCGGGTACACAGTCTCAGGTACAATAATTTCATTTCATCCCCGAAATTTCAGGTATAAAACCCCGGGGTACACAGTCTCAGGTACAGTCTGGTAAATAAGCCAGTAGTTAAAGTCAAAAGGGCCCCGGCAAAGGGTCCTCAAGGTCTATCTGTCGAACACTCCAGTGGAGTATCTGGGGAATTTACACTCCCCAGTTGGAGTTCTGGGAGAGTTTAGGACACTTAGGGAAAGGGCTTTTACACTTCCAAAGGGGCAAGGAAAAGTCTGCCCCTTCCAAAGGGGTAGGGAAGAGAGTCCGGGGAGCACTTCCAATTTGGGGTAGGGAGAGTCGGAAGGACACTCTACAATAGGGATGTGGGAGTCCGGGTTTAAAGCTCTCCCGTGTGAGAGTATAGTTGACACTCTCTAAGAGTCTGGTGGACACCCCTACTAGGGGTCTGGGGGACCTCTCTACTAGAGTCTGGTGGAACTGTCAGTCAAGCCCGGGCCCGGGAAATCAAACATCAGGTCTGATGACGTAACCCCCGCCCCGCCGGGGAAGGAACTTACCTAACAACCCTTGGTTGGTAGGGGGGCCCTAACAATGACCCTTTCCCCCTCCCCCCGTCCATGACCCCCCCCACCCCGTCCAGACCTTCCCCCACCCACCTTAAAGACCTTCCCCCCACCCACCTTCCCTGACCTTAACTAGCACCCACCTCCATGACCCTTTCCCCCTCACCCCCCCTCCCCTGACCTTCCCCATCACCCACCTCCATGACCTTTTCCCCCGCACCCACCTCGATGACCTTCCCTAGCACCCACCTCCATGACCTTTCCCAGCACCCACCTCCATGACCTTCCCCATCACCCACCTCCATGCCCTTTTCCTAGCACCCCCCCCTTGACCTTCCTAGCACCCACCTCCATGACCTTCCTAGCATCCCCCTCCATGACCTTCCCTAGCACCCACCCCCATGACCTTCCTAGCCCCCACCCCCATGCCCTTCCCTAGCACTCACATCATGACCTTCCCCGTCACCCCCCTAAATGCCCTTCCCCCATCCCCTATCCGCCCTTCCCCTATACCCCCCTCCATGCCCTTCCCCTATACCCCCTCCATGACCCCCCCCATCACCCCCCTTATGATTTCCCCTATCCCCCACCCCCATGACATTCCCTATCCCCAAACCCCCATGATTCCTAGACCCCCCCCATGACCCCCCCTAGACCCCCCTCCTGCCCTTTCCCCTAGCACCCCCCTTGGGCCCTTTCCCAGCACCCACCTTCCATGCCCTTCCCCTCCCCCCTCCATGACCTTAACAAACCCCCACCTCCATGACCTTCCTATCCCCCACCCCCCATGCCCTTCCCCAACACCCCCCTCCATGACCTTACTAGACCCCCCTTTGATTCCCTAGACCCCCCTCCTTTACTTCCCGCCCCCACCCCCATGCCCTTCCCCATCACCCCCCTATGACCTTCCCTAGACCCCTTTGACTAAATTTCCCCACCCCCATGCCCTTTCCCTTTCCCCCACGTCCATGACCTTCACATCACCCACCTTCATGTTTTTTAATAGCACCCATCCATGCCCTTAATAGCCCCCACCCCCAGACCTTAACTAGCCCCCACCCCCATGCCCTTTCCCCATCACCCACCTCCATGCCCTTTCCCTACCCATCCATGATTTTCCCAGCACCCCCCCCATGCCCTTCCCCTGCATCCCCCTTCCCATGCCCTTCCCTAGAAAAACCCCTCTATGCCCTTCCTTTCCCCCACGTTGACCCCCCCCCATCACCCCCTTCATGACTTTTAGACCCACCTCCATGACCTAATAGACCCACCCCCATGACCTTAACTAGCCCCCACCTATGACCTTCCCATCACCCACCTCCATGACCTTCCCCATCACCCACCTCCATGATTTCCCTAGCCCCCCACCTCCCATGCCCCTTCCAAAATCCACCTCCATGACCTTCCCAACCCCCACCTTATGACCTTCCTTTATCCCCCACGTCCATGCCCTTTCCCCCATCACCCACCTTCAACTTTAACTAGCACCCACCCCATGACCAACAGCACCCCCCTCCATGACCTTCCCTAGCATCCCCCTCATGCCCTTTCCCCTAGCACCCACCCCCATGCCCTTTCCCCTAGCACTACCTCCATGACCTTCCCTGACTCCCCTCCATGACCTTCCCCATCACCCCCCCAAATGCCCTTTCCCCCATCACCTCCCTCCATGACCTTCTATATCCCCCACCTCCATGACCCTATCCCCCACCTCCATGCCCTTTCCCCCATCCCCCAAATTTGCCCTTCCCTTTACCCCCCTCCATGAATTCCTATCACCCACCTCCATGACCTTCCCTAGCCCCCCTCCATGACCTTCCCTAGCCCCCACCTCCATGACCTTCCTAGCCCCATTCTAGCCCTTTCCCCAGCACCCACCCCCATGTCCTTCCTAGACCCACCTCCATGACCACAGACCCCCCCCATGCCCTTCCTAGCACCCACCTCCATACCTTCCCCAAGCCCCCACCTCCATGACCTTCACTAGCACCCACCTCTATGATTTTCCCTAGCACCCCCCTCCATGCCCTTTCCCCAAGACCCACCCCAGCCCTTCCCCCCCCCACCTCCATGCCCTTCCTACCCCACCTCCATGACCTAAACAGCACCCCCTCCATGCCCTTTCCCTTATCCCCCACGTCCATGCCCTTTCCCCCATCACCCCCCTTTTCATGATTTTAATAGACCCACCCCCATGCCCAATAGTACCCACCCCCATGATTAACTAGCACCCCCTCATGACCTTCCCATCACCCCCCTCCATGCCCTTCCCCATCACCCACCTATGACCTTCCCTAGCACCCCCCCTCCATGACCTTAATGCACCACCCCCATGACCAATAGCCCCCACCTCCATGCCCTTTCCCCCATCACCCCCTCCATGCCCTTTCCCCCCATCACCCACCTCCATATTCCCCTAGCACCCCCCTCGATGACCTTCCCTAGCCCCCCCTCCATGACCTTTCCTACATCCCCCTCCATGACCTTCCTAGACCACCCCATGCCCTTTCCCCTAGACCCCCCCCCATGACCCCCCCAGACCCCCCTCCATGCCCTTCCCTAGAACCCCCATGACCTTCCTTAGACCCACCCCCATGCCCTTCCCCTAGACTCCCCTCCATGATTCCCCATCACCCACCAAAATGCCCTTCCCCATCCCCTACCCCCATGCCCTTTCCCCTATCACCCACCTCCATGACCTTCCCTATCACCCCCCCTCCATGCCCTTTCCCCCATCACCCCTTTGGCCCTTCCCCTATCACCCCACCCCCATGACATTCCCTATCCCCCACCCCCATGACCTTCCCCCTAGCACCCCCTCCATGACCTTCCTACACCCACCCCCCATGCCCTTTCCCTAGCACCCCCTTATGCCCTTCCGTAGCACCCCCCTCCATGTTTTTCAATAGCACCCCCCTCATGACCAACTAGCACCCACCTCCATGACCTTCCTAGACCCACCCCCATGCCCTTCCCAAGAACCCCCATAATTCACTAGACCCCCCTTATGACCCCCTAGACCCACCTCCATGCCCTTCCTAAGACCCCCCCCATGCCCTTCCCCATCACCCACCCCCATGACCCCTTTTTTCACCACCTCCATGCCCTTTCCCCCATCACCCACCTCCATGACCCCCCTAGCACCCACCTCCATGCCCTTTCCCCCATCACCCACCTTCATGACTTTAATAACCCACCCCCATGACCTTAATAGCACCCACCTCCATGACCTTAATAGACCCCCCTATGACCCCCCCCACCCCCCCACCCCCCATGCCCTTCCTAGCACCCCCCCTTGATTCCCTTTTGACCCCCTCCATGCCCTTCCCTAACCCACCTCCATGCCCTTCCCTAACCCACCCCCATGCCCTTCCTAGCCCCCCCTCCATGACCTTCCCTACACTCCATCCATGCCCTTTCCCCCCGTCACCCACCTAAATGCCCTTTCCCCCATCACCTACCCCATGACCTTCCCTATCACCCACCCCCATGCCCTTTCCCCTATCACCCATTTATGCCCTTCCCCATACCCCCCTTGATTCCCCTATCCCCCACCCCCATGAATTCCTATCCCAACCCTCCATGACCCCCCCTAGACCCCCCCCATGCCCTTCCCCTAGCCCCCACCCCCATGCCCTTCCCTAGACCCCCCTTTGCCCTTCCGTAGACCCACCTCCATGCCCTTCCCCTAGCACCCCCCTCCATGCCCTTA
>WNWK01044895.1:0-14933 GCA_009830355.1 Cherax destructor | reverse complement strand
TTTTCCCCCGTAAGAAGGGTCCCACACCCCCCTTTATATAAATGGTCAAAAACCCCCATGTAGACTGAAGGGGCAAAAATCCGGTACTGAATGGTCCCAACACTCCATGTAGTCGAATGGTGCTGTACACCCCCATGAAAATGAATGGGCAACACCCCCAATGGAATTGTAAACCCCATGTAGTGCTGAAGGTGCTGCACACCCCTGTACTGAAGGGTTTTACACCCCCCTGATCGAATGGTCCCATACACCCCTTAGTGTGAATGGTTACACATCCCAGTAGTACTGAATGGTGCGTTTTAACAGAGTACGAATGGGTTTTTACACACCCTTTAGTTAATTTTATAATTGGGTAGTACTGAATGGTGCACCCCTCCCGTAATGAATGGTCACACCCCCTTTAGGTAAAGGGTGTAACCTCCCTTTAGTCTGAATGGGCTTACACACCCCATGTAGTGCTAATGGGTTAAAAAACCCCATGTGGGCTGAATGGGCTGAACACCCCCAGAGGTAATGGGCACACCTATAAAATTAAGGGGCTGAACCCCCCCGTAGACGAATGGTGCGAAAACCCCCCCCTTTAGTATGAATGGTTATACACCCCAGGGTTATGAAGGTCCCGACCCCTCCCGAGGGGAATGGGCTTTAATTTAGAATGAATGGGACACATTCCCGAATAAATGGTCCCGGCACCCCCCAGAGTGTGAATGGGCACACCCCGGGCTAATGGTGCCACCCCCCCAGGGGCAAATTTGGGCCACCCCAAGGGGCGAATGGTGCCAATAGTAGAAAGGGCTGAAGATTACCATCAACTAGTACTACTACAAATATACCACTACCACCACTACCACATCCCGACTACATTTTTCCCCAGAAAAGATGGGCCGGGGGGGGGGTGCGCATCACGGACACTCCCGTCAGGCACACACCCCCCGGTCAACACTTTTTTTCAGGCCAGAGGGGTACGTCCAAGACGAACGGGGCGGGAAGGGAGAGGGCCCAAGCCCCCAAACCCGGGGCCCCAGCATCCCCCTGACCAAACCCCGGGGGGGGGGAGTCCCCGCCTGGCTTTACGGGGATTTTTTTAATTTGTCAACGGGGAACTTCATAACAGTTCAAAAACCCCTTTTATGAAACTTTCCCAAGATTTCCCCTCATATACAGCCTTTTTAAAAGGGGGCCTGGATAATAGAATCTATTTTTTTTCCCGGTAGCATTTAAAGTGGGGGGCCCCCGATAACCAACAAAATTCCCCCCCTCCCATTACGAACGAATTTATCCTTAAAAAAAAAGTCACGTGGGTTAGTCTATTTAAACCCCCAAAAATACACTAAAACCCTTTTAAAAAAATTTTTAAAAAAATTTCCGGTTCAAAAAGGGGTCCCCCGATTTATAAATGGTTATCCGTTGTTTTAACTTTTGAAAAACATTCAGCATGGCTTTATAATATATAATATATATATATATAATATTTTTTAAATATATTTTTTTTTAAATTTTAAAATTTAAAAAATTTTTTTAAAATTTTAAAAAAAATACCCCCCCAAAATTTGAAAAAAAAAAACCCAATTTGGGTTTTTACCAAAAAACCCCCTTTTTAAAAAAAAAAAAAAGTTGGGGTTTTTTCACAAAAAACCCGTCCGCCTTGCCCATTTTTCGGGGTTTGGCCTTTACCCCAAAACCCCAAATTTTTTGGGACTTTCTCCAAAAAAAAAACCCCCCCCCTCCAGTGATCAAAGGACATCCCTCCATTTGGGGGGGAACAAATTTCAGGCAGAAAAAATTATACTGAGTGGGAATTAGTGTAAGAACATAAAACCATCCCCCAAAGGGGGGAAATTGGGGCCGTGAAAAAAAAAAATTTTTGTCAGAGGAAGGAAAGTCTTTTAAAAAATGGGGAATGTTATAGTGAATATCACAGGGGCCCCCGGGGAAACAGATAAGATAAAAAATGCTAAAGGAAAAATAAAGGTTTGGGGCCAAAAAATTTTTTGTTTGAAATCCCAGCAGCGCCGGGTCCTTACCACGCAGGTGGTTTTATCTTTTTTTAAAATGCTATTTACCTGACAAACTAGTGATTACAGTGGAAAAAGAATTTCTATTGAAAAGAATGGGAAAATTTTGAGGAAACACGAGTGTCCAACTGGGAAAAAAAAAACGATAAACAGTGGGGGGGGAGTTGTCATGAAGATTTAAACCCAAAATGACCATATATCATCCAGTCAACCATAGTGAAAAAAAGCAGTTTTTGGGGGGAGGTAAAAAAAAAAAAATTAAACCCAGTACAGTGATCCATATGCCTTGGGAAAACCCGGGGGGTGAGGTTAAAACCGGGGGGCCAGAGGCGGGGGCCCGAGGTAAACGGGTGCCAGAGGTAAACCGGGGCCCCGAGGTACGCCGTCCGTCATGGGGGTTCCCCGAAATTTGGGTTTTTTTCCCCCCCACGAAATTTTTTTTTATCAAATATCATTATTACTCTGTTTAATCATCTTCCAGTTGTCTGTCTGAGAACCCCCAAAAATTGCCCCAGGATCCATTAAATAAGTGTACTGAATTGGGACGATCCAAGAAATAAAACCAATGACCAGATTAAAAAATGTCTCGACGATTCAAAAAGGGGTGAGGGGTTTTGGGGGGCTTTATCAAACACCCAAACAATAACTTAAGGGAAAGGGTTGTCCCAAACATTACACATGCAAAAAAATAGATAAGATACAAATAGAAGATCACCATTTTAGGGAATTAAAAAATATACAGTAAAACAACCAAAAAATCAACCATAAAAAACCGTGAAGGCAACCAAAAAACAAACGTTTCACGGGGGGATTACATGCAATTTTTTGGAAAAAGGACCCCCCCTTTGGGAGATTCGGGGAAAACTATCACGAGATATTAAAACCGGGGGAAAAAATTTTTGGGACCCCAAAGAAACTGAACTGGGGGAAAAAAATCACATTGATATTAAAAAAAAGACAAAAATAAAACTACCAAAAAAAACATGCCAGCATTCCAAAAAAGGGAAAGGAAAAAAACCCGAGGGCTATCGCCTGGAAGATGTTTCCCGGGGAGAAAAAACCGTAAGAACGGGAAAAAAAATGATGGGACCTGAAGGGGACAGGAGTTTTGGGGGGAAAAAAGGAAAAAGGACACAAAACCCAAAAATTAAAAAACCCAAAACCCCGGTAGATAAAACGGGGGGGCCCCCGAAATTTAAGATAAATTACCAAAAAAACTGATAAAAGGGGTTTTTTGTAGCATAGTGGAAGATAAAAAGAAGGGAAAAACCACAACACACCAATGGGGGAAAAATTTGGGGAAAAAAGTCAAAAAAAAAGGGAAAAGGAAACCAGGCCTATGTAAATACTATGCACTTGGTATCTGCAGGAAAAATCGGGGGAAAACAGAGGGGGCATGAAAATTTTGCCCCCCCAAAAAATGCCGTGCCCATATGAAAAAGGAAAAAACTTCCCTTCCGGCTTTTCCCCCCTTTTGAAATGTCCCCCCATCAGTTCAGGAAAAGGGAAACTTATACCCCCAAACACACCACCAAAGGGGGGAAAGACGACACAAAAACACCAGCCCGGGGGGAAAAGGGGGGAGCCCCCCCCCGGAGAGGGGTTTTTTTACCCCGGGGGAAAAGGAAAAAAAGCGGGGCAAGAAATGACAGAAATCGTACACCATGTTTTTTGGGGGAGGGAAAAAAAAAAAAGGCCTCCCCCCCAGAACAACAGATAAGCGGGAAAAAAACCCCCCTTCCCCAACCACAACCCAAAATTTTTTTAAAAAATATACAGGGTCTAAAGCCAGCAAAAAACAACAAGATACCTTACATACGGGGATCAAGAGGCAAATGAAATTTTTGGGGGCCACAGCCCCCCAAAATTAGGAATTTTTTGGGGACAATAAAAAGGGGGATCCCATTTTTCCCCATACAGATGTGACAGAGGGGAACAGGCAAAAAGGGGGTGGCCTGTATATCACAGAGTCATTTAAAAGTTCAGAACTACTAAATGCCCAAATGATGGGTTGAATTTTTTAGCAGAAAGATCGAAAATCAAACCGGGTCATCGTTTGTATACAAGCCCCCGGGGAACGTCCCAACAATTCCAGGAACAGCTTCGAAAATTGACCACTGTCTGAAAATCTTCCAGCTCCTCCCCCCAAATTTTTCCCCAAAATTTTTCAACCAAGGCACCTAAAATGGGGGGAAAATTGCAAATAATGTGGAAAGGGGATAAACCGGGGGGCAGGGGGAAAACTCGCCCCACACAGCATTTAAATCTCTAAAAAAATTTCCCTTTTAAAACCCAAAAAATAAAAACCCCCAAGATTTGAGAGACACTGACCTCTTTTTACCAAAAAATGATCTGATAAAAATGTCATCAATCAAAACGATATACCAGATCAAAAACATAAAAGGCCCCGATGGGGGACCCCCAAAACAACAAAATGGATCAGTCGGGGGGCCCCACCAAATTAACTTAAAATAACAAAACATAAGGGGGAAAAAACCCCAAATCCAAATGATATATTATTATTATTTTTAAAAAAAAAGGGTAAACCCAAATGATATAAACTGGGAAGATACCCCAACATAAAGACCCCAACCATCCCAGAACAAAAAAACTTTTTTTTTAAGGGTTTTTGCTAAAAGGGAAATTTCCCCCTTTTAAAGGGAAAAAGGGGGAGAAGATGAAAAATAGAAAGAGAGGGCGCCTCCCATGGGGAAAAGGGAAAGAATAACGGGGGGGACAAGAGGCCAATATATCTGAAATACATGGGGGGACACTGGCAAAATAGAAACACAAATTAAAATAAGAACACAGGAATCAAGAAAAGGGGGAAAAACTAAATAAAGATTTGAAAAAACCCAAAGTATTTTTTTTTATGCCAAATCAAAGTCGAGAACAACCCAAACCCGATTGTATTTAAAAGGGGGGGGGGCTTACACAAAAAAAAAGGGGAAGGAAATGGGGTGAGTTACTTAAGTCCCAGTATGATCAGTTTAAAGGGGCAGCCCAAACCCGACAAAGTCGAAGACCAAATGAATTTTTTTTTAGAGTGCCACAGAACTTAGACACATGTCTATCTGACATCACCCCACGCCAAAAGACTTCGAAAAAAAAAAAAATGACATGCCCATGCACCCCGCCCAATCCCGATTTTGGAACTTGTGTTTATCAAGAACTGCAAGAAGCCCCTAAAACGGGCCCCAAAAAGGGGCGGGCACTGGGGTCGTCCAAAAACCCAAAAAAAAAAGAATGCCCCCTCCCCAAAAATTGGTGCAATAGCAAATAACTACAGACCAATAACACTAACGTCCCAAAAAAAAAAAAATTTTAAAAAGGGGTTTTTAAAAAACAAAAACACCACCATCTAGATTCCCCCCCAAATTTCACAACCAGGGCATGGGTTTTGGCGGTTGTCCGTTTTCCCAACTACTGGGAAATCGACAAGGGCCTGGGTGCTCAGAAAAACACCCCAGAATGCAGATGTTATATACACAGACTTTGCAAAAGATTTTACAAGGGGACCATGGTGTAATCACACAAAATGGGATAAAGGAATAACAGGAAAAGTTGGAGATGGATCTATAATTTCAACAAGTGGAAAAAAGAGAAAAAATTTAAAAGAGTAAAGTCTGAGGCGGCCCAAAAATGAAAAAAATATTCCCGGGGGAGTACTGCCCCCCCCCCGTTCCCTAATCATTCGGACATAGACAGGAAAAAGCCCCCCGCCGTGTCTTCCAGATGGGCACCCGAACCCCTAAGGGCAGTGTCCACCGTTTAAGCACTGCAAGGGCCCAAAAATAAACCAAATCTTTAAATGGGCTTGGGAAAAAAAAAATTTAAGATGAAAAAATTTTTTTACTCAGATATGGAAAACGGGGGGAAAATTTAAAATCTCCTCGGAGAAAAACAAATTCCAACCACACAAAAAGGAAAAAAAATGTCAAAGACCGGGAGGATCATTCGGGGGTTCCCCCCAAGGGGGCTATAACACAGTAGAAACGCATCTGCTAGAAAATGACAGAATGGATAATGAAAACCCTTTAAAACCGGGGATCCCGCCCATGTTGAAAATTTTACAGATCGCGTGTTCTATCTAGGCTGGAATATTGTGCAAAAAGGCCCTTTTTAAGGCAGGTAAAAGCGGGCCCCTTTTTAAAAGGGGGCAGAGAACCTTCACCACACGCATAAGGGAAAACCCCCTCAAAACTGGGAACCCCTTTTTCCCCAAACCTGTCCCCCCAGAACGGGGTTTGGGGGATACATTTTTATACACGGGGAAAAAATTTCCCGAGGGTTTTGGGTCCCAAAACCCTTTTACACGAGAATCCCCCCACGAAAGCAAAAGACTGGCAGACGATGTAACACCCCCCCAATGAAAGCAGGTGCCACTAGCACGTTAGGAAAAAATTTGTCGGGGGGCCCCAAAATTGTTCAACTGCCTCCAGCATACATCGGGGGTTTCCAAAAAAAACCCCCGGTGCTTAAAAAAAATGGACAGGCACCGGGTTTTTGGTACCACTAGCCAGGGGGTTCGTACCTTTGGGGCTGGGGGCCCCGTAAAAACCCCGGTTGATCAGGCCTGCCCCCAAAATTACCCCGGTCAAGCCCGGGGGGCCCCGGGGGCGTTGACCCCAAACCCCATCCAGGTATACACATTTAATACACTTTGGGGAAAACAATGAAAAATTTTTTAAAAAAATTATATATATATATATATATATATATATATATATATATATATATATATATATATATATATATATATATATATATATATATATAAAAGTTGTATACTTGTATTCACCAAAATAAAAATGTTTTCCTTTTTTAAGCCCAAAAATTTTTTTTTGGTATTCATTTTTTTGGGGGGATTTAAAGGGTTTTAACCCCGGAAGACTAAAAAGAGTTTTTAACCCTTTTTTCCCCTTCAATTTGTATTTACGTCCGAGTTTTAAAAAATGGGGTAAAAGGGGCCAATCCCAAACCCCGTGGCCCGGGCCATGTCAGGTATGCAACACCCTTTAAAAACGGGTTTTAAAATTTGATAGGGTTTTTTTGTCCACCCATGACAGGTTAGGGGGGGATTTTGTCAGGAAACAAACAAGTGTTTCCTGAGGGGTCTTAGTCAGATGACCCCCCAAAAGGGAGGGGCATCCCCCCCGGGTTTTTGGACAGCCATGGAAAGGTTACATATTTATTTCTGAGGATCCTAATCACGGGGGGTTTTTCTGTGTAAGCCACTGGGGACTTAGGGGTGGTGTTTACCTGGGGTACCCCGAGTCATGAGACTGTTGTCCCCCCCAGACGATATAGATGATTTTTTAAATTTAATGACTTGACTGAAGATACGATGACTTGACTGAAGATAAAATTACTGAAGATACTGATTTTTCTGAAGATACAATGACTTGACTGAAAAAAAATGATTTACAAGATACAAATTTTACTGAAGATATGATGGGGGGAAACCCCGTGAATCAAAAAGAACATGGGCCACTTGTGTTTGTTATTTTAGTGAGATTGAACATTTTTTTTAAAAACCCCGGGAAAACCGAGGACAGGGCCAATTTTGGGTTCACTGCAGACAATACATTTTTTTAATACACAGTACACTCCGATTTTTATTCACCTTTTCCGAACCCCGCCCATGTTCAAGAAGATCAATTTGGGGAAAATTTAACATTTCCGTGCTTAGCAGAGTTACGTTATTTATTTTTTAAAAGAGGAAATCCCACAGTTTTTCCCGTTTTTTAAAACAAAAAGGGGGTTTAAAAAAAAAAGGCAAAATACCTTTTTTTTTTTTTATTTATTTCCCCTGTTTTTTTCCCTTCCCCATGTGGGCCCGCCATTGCAGTGCTCCTTTCCTGAATATGACTGACTTACTACTACTTCTACTACCACTACCCCCATTATTACCCTCCACCACTTTTTTGGGCCCCCCCCCTGCCCGCCTGCCTATAAACCCTTCCCCGTCCGGTGTCATGTGACTTTGAAATGGGCCCAAAAGGGGGCCGAAACGTCGTCGTCGTTTTTACGCCCCGCCCGTGTGGACTTGTCCCCCCAACTTTGCCCGGGGGGGTTTCAAAATTTGCTCTGGGGGGGAATTTTTCCCGGGGGGTTTTTGGGAACCCTGCCCCCGGGGGTTTCCCCCCCCCTTTGGGGGGAGACTGCCATGTAGCGTCAGTCAACACATCTAGAAAATTAGCCCCCAGCTTTTTTTATGACCTTTAAATCAAAGAAAGTTTTCCCTTTTATTTTGAGTGTCCCCCTTTTTTCCATTAGTTTTTTTATCTAGATAGTCATAGAATAGGAGTTTTCTTTGGGCAAAACACTTTTTTTAAAAAAAAAAAAAAAAAAACCCCCCCCTAATTTATTAAAAAAAAAAAAGGGGAAGTTTGAGGGCCCCCCACCCCCAAAATGGTTTTTTCCACCCTTTAAAAAAGTAAGCAAGAAGGGAGGGAAAAAATGGTGGGGAAAAAGGGGGGGGGGGGTTTTCCCCCGGAACCATCCACTATGTAAGAGGTCCCCCTATTTTTTAAAAATGTTACATAATGGTAGGGGCCCTTTTTAAACCATTGGGAATTTTAAAGGTTAATTTTAAAATTGTAGTATGGATAACTTGTAGATGGATGCATTTTTGGGGGGAAAAAGGGGGGTTACCCCCCTTTTCTCCCCGGGGAGGTAAAATTTTAAAAGTTCTTTTTGGGGTTTTTGCGGGTGTAAAAAGAGCCGGGGGGGAACGGGGGGGGTAGCACCTGGGCAGTGCCAGGTCTCGGGTTCAGGGAGAGAGGTGCCAGCTAGACGTGGATGAGTGGCCAAAAACCTTCATCAGTTTTGCAAAAACCCGTGTTCCCCCCGGCGGGGGACCTGCCATTGGGGTTACCTGATACACTTTTTCCCCCTGAAAAAACCATGGTTTATTTTCAAGGTAAACTCTTTTTATTGTCAACATAAAATCCCTTTTCTGTCATTTATATATATATATATATATATATATATATATATATTTATTTTTTTTATTATTTTTATTAACACGGTGTTTTCCCCCCAAAACAGGTGGCCGAAAAAAAAATTTTCACCATCATTCACCCCATCATTTTCCTGCCAGAGGGGTTTACATTTACAGTTATAAACTGCAACATTAAAAATTTCCCGGGGACACTGTACTTCCCATCTCTGGGACTCAAGTCCCCCCGTTTCCCCAACCCCTTCATAAATGTTATTTTTGCTCACCCCCAACAGACGTCAATTTTTAAAAAACCATTTGCCCATTCACCTATCAAAACCACGCACGCTTGCTGAAAGTCCAACCCCCCCCAAAAACCCCCTTCCCCCCCCTCCAATTTTCGGGGGCCCCGACCCCTACCCCCCCTCCACGGGATTTATACATTTGGTTTCTTTTCCCCCCCCTTTTTCCCACATGTCAAACCACCCCAAAACCCCCCCTCAGCTCTCTGAAGTTTTTACCCCGCACCCCCCCCCAAATTCCCCAAACCCCCTTGGGATTATATTCACAAATTGACCCCAGAAAAGACATCTCCATGCCTCCACCCTTCCTGGAAATTACCCCCAGCTTCACACCCATATAAGATTTTATTATATTTTTAAAATTTCCCCCCTTTTTTTTTATAAATAAAATTATTATTATAATATATATATATATATATATATAAAACACAATTACCCCAGATTCACTCAGTGGTTTAATGGCCCCAAAACCCCCAAAACCCAAACCCCCGGGGGGGGGATTGGGCCCAAAGGGGGGGGAAGGCCCCCCCCCCAAAATTTCTTTTTTTGCTTGGGGGCCCACACCACCGTATGCCCCCGGGACCAAGGGGCACACCATCTTGGGGGGTCCCTATTTTTTGGAGGATTGTGGGTTCGGGGGGTTTTAAAGGGGGTCATGGATTTTGCCCAGCACGAGGCAGGGCCAAACTAGGGGGTCTGAAGGGGGCCCCAGTCACAGTGTTTTATTGATATATATATATATATATATATATATATATATATATATATATATATATATATATAAATTTTTATTTTTTATATGTATATATGTATATTTTTAATATATATATTTTTTTTTATATTTTTTTTTAATATATATATATATATATTTTTTATATTTTTTATATATTATATATATATATATATATATATATTTTTTATATATATATATATATATATATATATATAGATATTATATATTATAATTTTAATATAAAAAATTTTGGAAATTAAATAAATATTTTTTTAAATAATTTTTTTTTTTTTAAAAGGGCAAGGGGCAGGATCCCCTTTTTATTTTTTCCCCTTGGGGCACCCCAAACATTCTTTTAAAAATAAATATACACCCTCGGGGTTTTTTTTATTTTTCTTACTTGTTCTTGTTTTTTTCCCCCATTCCATGGGGGGAAAACGAATTCTTCCTCCTGCCATGCGTGTTTTAAGAGGCGACAAATGCCAGGGGGCCCAAAAAACCCTTTTCCCCAAATTCAAAAAAAAGAAAAACCCTTTTTTTTTTTTGGGGCACCCCGCCCGGGGGGGGCACCCCGCCCGGGGGGGCCCCCCCCTCGGTGGGATTGAAAGATAATTATATATAAAAATATATTTTAGAAAAGTTTAAAAATAATTTAATAATAAACAAAAAAAATTTGGAAATATTTTTTTCATTTTTAGAATGTTTTTTTTGAAATTATTTCATAAAAATTTTTTTTTCCCCATTCGGCAAGAAGAGCATTGCTATTTGCCAAAACCCCAAATTTTACCCATTCAGCATGACATTATATACACACAGCAAAAAGATCACAGGAAAAAGTGTTATCACAATTTACTGAAAACTTTGAAAATAATGAAATTCGGGAAAATTTTTTCCCCAAATTTTTTTGGGTAATGGGAAAACATGAAAGTGCTTTTAATTTCCCCCATTTTTTCAAGTGGGAAAAATTAAATAAATAATATATATATATATATATATATATATTTTTATATATATATATATATATATATATATATATATATATATATAAATTTAAAACAGGTCAAAAAAATTTTTTAAGGTGAGCACCAAAGTGACGAAATTCAAAGGCCTACCATACAAGGGGGCTTTTTTTCAGGCATTATGCCGGGTAGAAAAAGTTAGCATGATATCACAGCTCCGCCAACCCACAGGACTCAGTGTTCAGGGCTGCGGGGAGAAGGGAAATGTGCACTTTGTTCATCCCCCATCTCTTGTCTGGTGTTCTCTTTTTTTGGGTTTACGTTTGATTAAAGGGAAAAAAGGGAAATCTTTAGCACCTGAAACTATAGTCAAATCATAAGTTTTCCCAAAAACGGGACCAGACGAAAGAAAGGGGAAGGGTGTGTGAGGGTTTAGTGAGGAACGGGTTGCTTTGGGGGTGGGGCCCCCCAAGAAGAACTGTTCGTACCCAACTGTGTTAAAAAAGCAGTTAGAGAGTACACCTAAGATAACTGCTAGAGAATTGAAAGAAAAGAACCCACATCTTCCCCCCAGGTGTCTGTAAGAACTGTTAACAGACGTTTTTAGAACTACAGTAGTCACCGCCACGTTAAGAAACCTATCCTCCCCGCCACAAAAAAACATAGGTTCGATTATGCAAAGAATTACCTTCACTGGACTCCTCAACAGTGGTTTTAAGACGGAGTGATGAAGCAACCACCGCCCCCAAAAAACCGGGGGACATGTGTCCCCCCCGGGGGACCTCCCAGACCCACCCCGCACCTGGGGGGACCACCAAACACCCAGACTCCCCGGGGGTTTTTTTCCAGAGTCGGGGGTTTTGGGGTGAATTTATTGTGTTCCAAAAACCCCTATGAACCAGTAAAATTACCGGGAAAAATTTTATCTGGGCGTTTGACCGGCCGGTTTTTATGAGAGGCACTGTGTCATACCACCACATCTGTGTTCAGGGGTTTTAAGGACTGTGAAGGAAGTTCTTTAATACTTGCCAGGAAACATTTTATAAGGGTATAGCTCCATCCCCGGGGGGGAGGCGCCCAGGGGAAGAATAATATACCCCCCAACTAAAAAAAGGTGAGAGTCCCACACGGCTGAGGGAGGGGATTGCTAAAGGTCGCAGCGCCAATTTTTAAAAAAACCCAAAGGGGCAAATATTTTAATCCTTTATTTTTTTGGGGTTTTTTTCGTACGGGGGGGGGGGGGCATAATGCCGATAGCACTGTGTATGTATATATTATCATAAAACCCGGGGCCCTTCCCACTGAGGCAGGGTGAAAAAAAAAAAAAAGATTTTTTTTTAAATTTAGTAATGTATACAGTAAAAGGGGGTTTTGTTTTTCTCCCGGTTTTTTGTTCCCTTTTTTTGACACCATGGTTATGGAGGAAGAATTTGTTCCATTCCCCCCTGGAGAATATATATATATATATATATATATATATATATATATATATATATATTTTTTTGTGTGTGTGTGTGTGTGTGTGTGTGTGTGTGTGTGTGTGTGTGTTTAAACATTATTTTTAAAATTGGAAAAATCTATATATGAAAATGTTGATAAAAAATTTTTTTTTTTAGTTTAAGGCTGTTGAATAAAAATTTTTTTATTTTTTTTTCGTTAATTTTTTTTAAAATTTTTTATTATTATATCATTTTTCCTTGAAGATGGGATGAGGGTGGGCCCCGCAAATCCCCAAAAATGCCACATGTGTCAACACAGGGGGGCCCCCTTCCCTTTTCACCCGGACAAGGCACTGTCTCCCCCCGGTAAACCCCCCCCCCCAACATGACGGGGGAAAAACCACTTCCACACTGCCTGTAAAGTAGGACCCCTTTTAGGAGGTAGTGTCCGTTGTAACCCTTAGGATTAATGGGAGCCCGCAGTCTTATCATCTGGCATCCTGCTGGGGGAAAAGGAGTATTGTTTTTGCAAATTTTAATTTAGGAAACGTTTTTTTTTTGATGACACTTGCAACCCGCCATGACCCCTTTTTTTCCCCCCATAATAAAGAATACATGACAAAAGGGGAGTAACCATCGGGAAAAAGCATTTAGTTTTGAAATTTGAGTTTTTTTCCCCCGAGTTTTTTGCCCTCTGCCCGGGGCCCCTTTCCAGACTGCCAAAAATGTAGGGACCACATTTTTTAGAGCGAGTCACGTTTTTAAAAATAATTAACCGGGGGCCCCCCGTCTTTTTGCCCGGATCCTCAGAAAGGGGAAAAATTTCACCTTTTTTGGGATATGTCTGCTTGCAACGCCTGATTTTCCAGACTGCTTTTCAGTAAATTTTTTTTTACTCAGAGGGGCTTTTTAAAAAAGGGTTTTGGGGTAAAAATTTAAAAGTTTTATAAGACCCCCGTGTAAATAAAAGGTTTATAAGATATCTAGTGTAAAAGACAGGCTTTTTAAGATATCTGGGTAAAAGAGGGGGTTTTTTAAAATATATGAGTGTAAAACAGAGGTTTTTTAAAAAAACTGAGTATAAATAGAGAGGCTTTATAAGATATCTGAGGTAAATAGAGAGGCTTTTTTTTTAAAAAATTTGAGGTAAATAGAGAGGATTTATAAGATATCTGAGTGTAAAAGAGTGGTTTTAATAGAGAGGGAAAAAATTTGGGGTTTGGGAGGTTCTTTTCCCCCAAGGGGCGGAAAACGGCGAACGTGCGAATGGCGACGTGTGGAGCCCACCTGGGTACAGTGTTCACAGTGTACTTGTCCAGAAGGTCAGTCACCCCTCCCCGCCCCGGACTGCCAACATTGACACAGGGCCCACAGTGTGATGTAGGGGGCCCTGACACCAGGTGTACACACACCGGTACACCAGTGGTCAGGATGGGTGATTGCCAGACTTGAACCGAAATATGTCACTGTTCTGTACAAAAATATATGACACTGAGGGTTTTTTAAACGGATTTGGGGGCACATTTTTCAAAATATATGTCACAAATATATGTAAAATGGAAAAAACAGTATAAGCAAAGGGGGGGGGGGTGATTTTCATTTTCTTTGGGCTGTAAAAAGCTTTTAAAGTTTCCCCACAAGAGATTGGGAAAGCTGGAGGACCAGGCGGGGGTAAAAAGGGGCCGGATCAGGGGAAAACCTGTCAGGAAGACAACAGCGGGGTCATGGTACGGGGGGGGGAAAGGGGGGGCCTATGACGAGTGGGGTTCCCCCGGGGCCTGGGGGGGGGTTTTTTGGGTTTGGAACACATGACGGAAGGGGTGATTCAGAAGGGGCCCCCCTTTTTAGATGCCGGAAAAAGATGAGAAGAATTTAAATGGATGAGGATCGGGCCCCGAAGGGGTTCAGACAGGTGCAAGCCCCGGGCCGAACCCGGGCCCCGGGGGTTTTAAACCACAAAGTGCAAAAAAAGAAGTTGGGGTTGGGACAAAAAACCCCAGACAGAGACAGTCTATAAAAAAAACCCCAAACTTCACCAAGGAAAAAAGGGGGTTGGGGGAGTATAAACCAAACATTTTCCCCCAAACCCCAAAAAAACCGATAACGTTTAAAAATTTCAAAAACAGTGTTTGAAACCCCATAAGAATCATTCCGCACCCTACACCGGACCAGCCCATACTGGGGTATGCAGCAAAGATGGAACCCCCCCGGTCAACAGTCAAGAAATTTAAAAGTGCAAAAGGCTTTTTAAAAGAAGTCCCCCTTGGGGGGGTTTAAGGGGGGTTGGGAAAAACCCCTGACCCCACGGGGAAAGTAACACAGTATATAAAACAAAATTGTAAAAAAATATATTTCAACAGATATGTACACACAAAAAAAAAATATCAAAATATATAAAATATATGTAAAATAATAAATATTAAAACAAAATATATTAAAAAAAGTCACACAAAAGTACACACATATATGTACACAAAATATATGTAAAAGTAATTTTAAAAAATTTCCACAGATATGTAACATATATGTACACACAATATAT
>WNWK01044894.1:0-14934 GCA_009830355.1 Cherax destructor | reverse complement strand
GGCTGCTGTCAAAATGACATATTATACCACCACTCCCCACCCTCACTGCCTTGTCAACACCATGGGGTTCCATGCTCTTCTTCTCCACAGTTCTTCCTACCTTCTTACGTACCTACTTACGTCCTACTTACATACCTACTTACGCCTACTCACTTACCCTTGCACCTACTTATGTACCTACTTGCTTTACCTACTTGCTTACCTACTTCTACTACTTGCTTCACCTACTTGCTTACCTACTCGCCTACCTACTTACCTACTTGCCTACCTACTTACTTGCCTAACTACTTACCTACCAACCAATTGCTTTTGTTCTATGATATATATACACATATATAATGAATGGACACTTTCCATCAACTTCACTTAGCGCTTGAAGCTGTGTGTGTGTGTGTGGACATCTAAATTTGCTGAGTCAGGGTAAGGCAGCTGTCAAAATGACATATTATACCATTACTCACCACCCTCACTGCTGTCAACCTGTCAACACAAAAGGGGACCCATGCCTTCTTCCCCACAACCTCCTTCCTAGCTTCCTTTCTTCCTTCATTCCTTCCTTTCTTACTTATTTCCTTCCTTCCTTCCTCTCATCTCTTCCTTCCTTCTTCTCATCTCTTCCTTCCTGCCTTCCTTTCTTCCTTCATTTATTCCTTCCTTTTTTTCTTCCTTCCTTTCTTACTTCTTTTGTTCCTTCCTTCCTCTCATTTCTCCTTCCTTTCTTCTTTCCTTCCTTCCTTTCCTCCTTCCTTCCTTTTTCTTTCCTTCCTTCCTCTCATCTCTTCTTTCCTTCCTTACTTCCTTTCATCTCTTCTTTCCTTCCTTTCCTTCCTTCCTTCCTCTCATCTCTTCCTTCCTTCCTTTCTTTCTTTCTTCCTTCTGGTATCCTGGGCATTGCTTTCGGTCACAAACTCCTCAAAACCATGAAATTCATCTTCAGAGACACTTCCATCTGTGTTAGAGCTATCACTGGGGAAGAGAAGAGTCTCAGATTCGCCGGGGAGTCTGGTATTTCTTACCGCTAGGCATGCTGAACATGGACTACTGAAATGGCTTTCCCACAATGCACCACTGGCTGCCCGATTTTTTTTATACTGAGCACACTGACCACACAGACCCATTCTCTCACATGTGGCCTAACAGCTTCCCACTTGATTTGAGGCCGCTAGAATTTAGGCGTATAGGATACGTCCAAACAGTGGCTAGTAAGACGTATATATACGACCGAAACAGTCAAAGGGTTAAAAAATAAACTTACATAAAAGGGTGAGTTTTGGAGTGTTCGAATAGCGAGGGTCAACTGTATAAAAAAGACCTAGAAAAAACTGATTCTGGGCACCCAAAAAAAAAAAATAGGTTTTTGTCCTAATAAACCAATGAAACACAACACAGCCTATTGATACAGCTAACAAGTTAAATAACTTTTCCAACCAGGGGATCAACCCCAAAAAAACCCCCAGGCCAACCCCCAAGGGATTTTTTGGGGGAAACCCAACCCCTTATTCAACTAACCCACTAAAGTCACCATGATTATAATGTCACTTAAGAATAATGGGGAATCTCCTCAAGTCCCAATTATTGCAACAGTGGCACATGTCCTTTCGCCTACTATTTCACTTTTTTTTAACAAACCTAGAAACTATACTTTTCCCCCCCTTAAGACAGCAAGGGTTACACACCGGGGGGACCCAAATAAAACGGGGGATCCCCAAGGCACCCCAAATCTCAATTTTTTTTTTTTTTAAACAAAGGGGCCGACCCCACCAAGGAGGGTGGCCCGAAAAAAAAAACTTTCATCATCATTCACCCCCCCTTTTGCCAAGGGGGTTTTTTACACTGTTATAAAATCAAAATTAAACCCTCCTTCAGAGGAACACTGTACTTCCCATCCCCGGGGCCAAGTCCGGCCCCCCGGTTTCTAACCCCTTTTAAATGTTATTTTGCTCACACCCAACAGCTTTTTGGTTTTAAAAACCCATTTGTCTCCATTCACTCCTATCAAATACGCCCACATGTTTGGGGAACCCCGCCCCGCAACAAATTCCTTTTCCCCCCCTTTCCAACCTTTCCTGGCCACCCCTCCCCGCCTTCCTTCCACTACAGATTTATTTTTTGAAGTTATTCTGTCTGCCCATTTCTACATGTCCAACCATCTCAACAACCCCTCCTCAGTCTCTGGATAATACAGTGGTCCCCCGGTTACTTTTTTTTTCATTCCAGAATGCTTTTAAAACCCTTTCCCCAAAAAAATTTTTCCCCTTAAGAAAGTTGAAAAAAACTAGCCTTTTAGCCCCCCAAAATTACACTTCAAAAGCATTTAAAAATAAATTAAAATAAAAGGGCAGTTTGGGGACCATCAAAACCCCGGGCCCCCGATTTTGGGGAATCCCCCCCCTCCTCCAATTTTCCCAAACTACAATTCTCTGCATTATATTCACACCACACTGACCTCAGACATGACACTCCACCCCAGCCTTCCTCATTGCAAATTCACACCCATTTTACACCCATAAGAGTTTGGGGTAAAAACTTAACTTCCCCCTTTTTCTTCCGGGGACAAATTTTTTTGTCTCCACAGACCAAGTGCCCACTCCCTTTTTCCCCTAAAAATTTAGATTCACCTCATCCTTCATAGACCTTTCGGACATGTCCACCCCAAATATCAAAATACATTCCCCCCCTCCATACTTCCCTCCAATTGATTCCATTTTCCCCCCAAATTTTTTTTGTTATCCTCATCACCTTACTCTTTCCTATATTCACTTTCAATTTTTTTTTCTTTATACACCCTACCAAATTATCCACCAACCCTGCAATTTCTTCAGAAACTCCCAAAAGTGTTACAAAAAGCAAGGAAACCCCCCACTTTTTTTTAATTTTTTATCTAAACCCACACCTCTTGCCAAGACCCCATTCCTTTCTCTTACAACCCCATCTATAAATATATTGAACAACCAGGGGGACATCACACATCCTTTTGGCCCATTTACTGGGAAAAAAGCCCCCCCCCCACACACCTAACTTACCCTACCTCATAAAAACTCTTCACTGCTTTCGAACCACTATTCCATACACCTGCAACACCCCCTTGCCCCCATTCATTTCCAAATTCCTTTTCCAAAAACCCAAAAAAGCCACAAAACCACTTCCCCTTAAAAACTGTTCCCCTATATTTTCTAAACACTTTTTCACACCCCTTCCTTTTCCAAAGCCCCCTTGTTCATTTTATCCTGTTTTTTGTCTTACTCATTTTTTTAATAATAACCCCATACACTTAATACACTCAAAAACTTTTCCCCCTATAATTTTTGACTTCTTTGCCCCCCTTTCCTTTATACAAAGGAACAATACACGTTTTTGCCAATCCCAGTCCTTTCCCCCTTTCCATTTTTAAAAAAAGCACTAACCACCCAAAACATATCCCCACCTGTTTTAACTTTTTATTTTTATCCCATCAATCCCAGTGCCTTACCCCTTTCATTCTACCCACTGCCTCACGAACTTCCCCCCCCCTCACAACGGCTCTTCCACACCCTCAAAGTTATTCCCCTTTCCCTATACACGAAATCACAGCTTCCCCCTCTTCATCAACATTTAACAACTCCCAAAAAAAATTCTCCATCTTCCCCCATTCTAACTTCCTTTAATAACTCTCTCCATTTTTAACTGTCAAATCCATTTGTTCCATGCTTCCCAACTTAATAATTACCCAAAACTTTTTTTTTTTTTCAACAAAATTTGTTGAAACATCTCACCCACTTTCATTTGCTCTTTTTTTCATTGCTTCACCCCCTTTTAACCCCCTTTTTCTCCATATACCTTCCTCCTTTTATCACTTCATTTTTAAAACCCTCATATGCTAACTTTTTTTTCCCCTTTCTACTTTTAACATCATTCCACCACCCCCCCCTTTTCCCCCACCCACTCGCCCCTAACCCCCAAACTTGCGAACACTCTAACACACATTTTTTAACTACCCCATAAAATTCGACCCCTTCCAACCCCCTACAGCCCATCTATCCTCCTTTTTTTATCTTACCCAATCCCCCCTTTTTTTTATAAACCCACCCTCTTACTTACTGCTTTATTTTTTCCCTTTATCCCATCTACCTTTTACCCCACTGTAGCTATAATAAAAAAAGATCTGATATATCTTGGCCCCCCCATAAACATGTACATCCTGGCTATTTTAAAAGTCTTTTATCTACCAATAAGTCCAAAAACTACTGTCATTACGCCCACATCAACTTGTATACTTATTTTTCTTTTTTAAAAAATGTTTCCTATAACTAAACCCCCCTTTTATACAAAGTTCAATCAAAGGGTCCCCCAACATTTTTTAAACCCGGCCCCCCAAATTACCACCACCCCTTTTACATGTTTCTCCATTTAGCATTTAGGTCCCAACACAATTCCCTTGGTTGTTCCTAACATTCGTTTAAAATCCCAAAATCCCTCCCTCCTTCCCCCTTCCCCGGTAACTATTATAACCACTTTTTATCCACCCTTTTTTGATCCACATAATCCTTTTAAATTTTTTCCCCTTCTCCTTCCATTGGGGCCTTCAAAATTTTGCACCCCCTTTCCTTTTCCAACTTTTGATACCCTGACTAACCATTTTTTTTCCCCCTGCTCACCACCCCTTTTTAGTTTTGCGCTTGGCCAGGACATCCAACCCCTTTCATTCAAAAACAGCAATCATCTCTTTTTAATCCGCACACATCCACACACATTCAAACAACCCTTTTTTTAAAGTTTTTCTTCTTCTTTTTAGTAAATTTACAGGAAAAGGGGGGACAGCCCATTGCTCCCGGCTTTTTGCGCCTCATACGACATGCGGGGGTTAGGGGGAAAGTTTTTTTTCCCTTCCCATAAATAGAGAAAATAAAAGAACAAGAGCTATTAAGAAAAAAAAAAAAACCCTAGATGTGTGTATGTATATATATGATGTGTGCCTGTGTAGGGGACCAAAGTGTGTAGAAGTAGCTAGAAAACCTGTTATCCGCTTTTATGAGACAGAAAAAAACACCAGCAATCCTACCATCCAAAAAAGTTTCAGGTTTTGTTTACAGTCATAGGACGGTAGCCCCCCTGGGGGGTTTGCTGTCTACCAACCTACTACTACAATTATGTGAAAATTTTTAAGTGCTTGTGGGTGTTTTTTTTGGGGTCTGAAAAGACTAACGACGTGACATTATTTCAAGGAAGAAACGCGGAATGGCACGGGAGCGGGTTTTCACTGTAACTACAGGCCAATCTCAAACTTCCTGCTATCAAAAATTTGAAAACCCCAAAGAGATTAATTTTTTATTACAGAAAAAGAATTTAACCCCTGCCAATTTGGTTTTTAGAAAATACAAAGCACAAACGATAATTGTAAAAATAATGGACAGATAGGCCGGGGGGGCTTTGCCCCCGAACTTTCCAGGTAAACCTGGGGTAAGCACTGGAAAAAAAGGGAATATCCGTTAGGACTTTTTATTGACCTAAGGAAAGTTTTTTGATACAGTAGACCATTTGGTATAAGGGGCCATATGCTTATATATTTTAAACCATCTTTCTAAAGGTATCAAACATCACCATTAAAGACAAACCTCATCTACACGACCACTTGATACTGATTAAGGAAGGGCCTTTAAACCACCCCTTTTCTGATGATCACTTATGCATTCCCAAACCCCAAAACTTGCCTCACTCAACACCATTGTTAATGAAGAGCTATTAAAAATACCAGACACAAAATCTCTATGACATTTCCCTCGTGTCCGGCTATATTGTATCTATACAAACATTCACGTACACATTGAAGGGCCTAAAATCTGGAACTCTACCTGAAAACTCCAGAACTACAGACTCAGCCACCATTTTCAACACTATCATCAAAAACATCTATCTCGCTAACACACTCCACCATCAACTAACTATGGTACCTCGAGTTACGTATATTTTTTCGCTCGAGAATGCAAGTGTTCAAGTGCCATTACCAAACGAATTTATCCCCATAAGGGAATACAGTGGACCCCTGGTGTTCGTCCATTTTTCGTAACAGAATGCTGTTCAAGTGCTATTACCAATCGAATTATTCCCTTAAGAAATAATGTAAAGTAGACTAGTCCTTTAGACCCCCAAAACTACACTTATAAAAGCATTTAAAAAAATACACTTACATCAAAAGGGAGTGTTTTTGAGCAGGACGAACACCGGGGTCCACTGTAATGTAAAAATAGACTAGTCCTTTTACACCCCCCAAAATATACTTACAAAGCATTTAAAAATAAACTTACATAAAAGGGCTTATTTTGGCTACCATCGTAACTCCGCAGGTACCACCAGTATGTACATGAAAACCACCTATTCATGCACACACACACACACACACATACTCCTCATCTGCCACCTACACTGACCCAAAGGACAGTAAACATAAAATCTTTAAATATAGCTATTACCTAATAAATCTCAAAACTAGTCTAAGTTTGCTCCGATATACTCCAATATAGGAGGTTTAATAGAAACTATGTAACATGCCAAGACGAAACTATTCATTACTAATTTTACAAATTGTCATACTCCAAATATTCTGAACTACCCTACTATTGTAAATCTATTTAATCATTTGTATTTTGTATTATAGATTAAGAACTATTATTAGTCTGCCCGAATGCCTAGCATGCCCAGGCATGTTATGTATGCTAGTGGCCAGGAGGTACAACATCGTTTAGAGTGAAGTGAAGAGCAGGATGTTAGTGTGGGGAGGTGCGTGAGGCATTACGTAGAATGAAAGCGGGGTAAAGCGGCTGGAACTGGACGGGATCATGACAGAAATGTTAAAAGCAGGGGGATATAGTGTTGGAGTGTGGTTGGCATTTTTGTTAATAAATGCATGAAAGAGGAAGGTACCTAGATTGGCAGAGAGCATGTATATGTCCTTTATATAAAGGGGAAGGGGATAAAGAGAGTGTAAGAATTATAGGGAATAAGTTTACTGAGTATACCAGGTAAAGTGTATGGCAGGGTTATTATTGAAAGAATTAGAGGTAAGACAGAGAGTAGATTGAAGATGAGCAAGGAGGCTTTAGAGTGGGTAGGGGATGTAGATCAAGTGTTTACAGTGAAGATATATGTGAACAGTATTTAGATAAAGGTAGAGAAGCTTTTATTGCATTTATGGATTTAGAAAGGCATATGATAGAGTGGATAGGGAGCAATGTGGCAAATGTTGCAAGTGTATGGAATAGGTAGTGTTATTGAAGGCTGTAAAGAGTTTTTATGAGGATAGGAGGTTAGGGTGTGTAAGAGAGAGGGAGATTACTTCAGTAAAAGTAGGTCTTGTATTGGTGATGTAATGTCACCATGGTTGCTTTAATATATTTATAGATGGGTTGTAAAAGAAGCAAATGTTAGGGTGCTGGGGAGAGGGTGGGATTAAATTATGGAATTAAATGCAAAATGGGAGTGTTGACACAGTTATTTGGCTGATGATACTGTGCTTATGGAAGATTCTAAAGAAAAGTTGCAAAGGTTAGTGGACGAGTTTGGGAGGGTGTGTAAAGGCAGAAAAGTTGAAAGTGAACATAGATAAGAGCAAGGTGATGAGGGTGTCAAAATCCATTTTAATAAAGAAAAATTGGATATCACATTGGAGAGAGGGATTATGGAAGAAGTAAAAGTTTTCAGATATTTGGAGTTGGACGTGGTCACGGATGGGTTTATGAAGGATGAGGTTAACTATAGAATTGATGAAGGAAAAGGTGAGTGGTGCATTGAGGTACCTGTGGAGACAAAAAACGTTATCCATGGAGGCAAAGAAGGGAATGTACTAAAGTATAGTGGTACCAACACTCTTATATGGGTGTAGCATGGGTTGCAAATGCTGCAGCGAGAGGAGGTTGGAGGCAGTGGAGATGTCCTGCTCAAGGGCAATGTGGTGTAAATATTATGCATAAAATTCGGAATGTGAGCCTTGGGAGGTGTGGAGTTACTGTAAGTATTTGTCAGAGGGCTGAAGAGGGGTTGTTGAGGTGGTTTGGTCATTTAGAGAGAATGGATCAAAGTAGAATGACTTGGGAGAGGATAAATCAGGAAGGAAGGAGGGGTAAGGGTCGCTCAAAAAGGCTTGAAGGGAGTGGTAAAGGAGGTTTCAGGGCAAGGGGCTTTGGACTTCCAGCAAGTATGTGTGAGCGTGTTAGATAGGAGTGAATGGAGACGAATGGTTTTTGGGACCTGGACGATCTGTTGGAGTGTGAGCAGGGTAACATTTTGTGAAGGGATTCAGGGAAACCAGTTAATTGATTTAGTTGGATTCTGAGTCCTGAAATGGAAGTATAAATGCCTGCACTTTTTTAAAGGAGGGGTCTGGAGCATGTGGACAGCTGGGAGGGACTATTCTCAGCTGTCGTATCTGAGCTTCTGCAAAGACAGTGATTATGTATGATGGTGAGTGCTGGAATGATGATGAAAGTATTTTCTTTTGGGATTTTCTTTCTTTTTTGGGTCACCCTACCTCCAGTGGGAGATGGCCGATTTGCTGAAAAACAAAAAATGTAAACCACACATTGTACCTTTTGTAATTATTGTTTTATAATATGTAAACCAATAAGGCATAAGATAAGACAGGGATAAGATCAAATTTATTTCTTTGTAAAGGTTACAATGTAATTACAATTTGTTTACTAGTATTAAAGAGAGCTAATTATCATGCTGGGGCATTTGGGTACACCAATCCTAGTACATAGTAACTAATTAAAACTACACAAGATAATAGTACACAGTAAGTACTAAAACTAGACAAGAAGTAGTGGTTAACTGTTTTACAATCTTGTTTAAACTTAATACTAATGTAAAGTAGTAAGGTGGAGTAAGGTAGGTATAATAATCTTGAAGTTGCACACAATAAAACAATATTACAAGTAATGGTCTGTAGTAATATTTCATGTATTGGCAGAATTAAAAGCCTAGAGGTTATAATAAAACTAATTAGCAGAAGTTTTGGCTGATTTGGTTAATATTGAGAGATAAGATGATTTTTTACAGAGAAATATAAATCTGAATCTGAAGGTTTAACAACAAAATATTTTTTTATTAAAGGAAGAATGAGGAGCTAAAATTTGTGCCTGCCTAATCAGTATTCAGAATGCATTACAAAAATATCCAAATCAATGGAATCCTCTCCAAGATTTGTTACTATGTACCTCAAACAGCACTACTTACATTATACTATTATTTCTCTAATATAGCATACTCTCACTACACGTTATATGTGCCAGGGGATCAACTACAGCAAATCACCTAAACTCAACAATAACTCAATGTGCCGGCAGTATGAATGATCACTCAGTCTACTGCCTGACAAACACACTCCCACTCTCTCAAATCTAAACTTACTTAATACACATAAATTTACTTGTTTACTGTAGTATACATATACAGGACAATCAATTCTAATATCAATCCTGCTCAGAAACTGTTTTTTGATAGCTGCAAAAAAATCATTGACTCAAAGTAATAGGATACAAAATCTCTATATTCCCTGTAGTCCAGCTCAACCCTTTATAAAAACTGAATATGCATAAAAGGACCTAAAATTTGTAACTCTCTACCTGAAGATTCCAGTCTCTTTTCACCTAATAGACGCCTCAAACCACGTAACTTCTAACAACAATTTATTATGCTGAACAATTCCTGAAACCTTAAACCCTATCTTTCATTCAGTATTGTCCATGCTCTTGTTCCATCATTCTTCAACTTCATGTAATCTAGCTTCAGGATAACTCCAAAAGTCAGTGCATCATCGAGGACTGTCTTATTTCCATTATGGTCCTTCACTTGTCCCCTCAGGCTGTAAACTCCACAATTGGAAGCTGAATAACACCCAGGTACAGTGGTACTCCATCTACAATATTTTTTCATTCCATGAATGCTGTTCAAGTGCTATTACCAAACGAATTTATTCCATAAGAAATAATGTAAAATAGACTAGTCCTTTTTAGACCCCCAAAATTACACTTACAAAACATTTAAAAAAATAAACTTACATAAAAGGGTGTGTTTGGGGACCATCAGAAGTCGGGTACCACTGTACATTGTTACTGCTGGGTGAACACGATAAGCAGGTGCAAGAAAACATGCCCAGCTTCACCTGTGTCGGGACTGAACCACAGACACTCAGTGTGAGGCAAGTGTGTTGCCAACCAAGCCACAGGATGCCACTAAAATTCTTTTGCTGAATAACCAATATAAATAATATAAACTAAGTACAGTGGTCCCTCGGTTTTCACTGAAAATTCGCTCCAGAATGCTGCTCAAGTGCCATTACCGAACGATTTACTTCCTTAAGAAATAATGTCACGTAGGTTAGTCTATTTCAGACCCCCCAAAAATACACTTATAACAGCACTTACGAAAAATACACCATAAATGTCAGTTTGGAGATGCACGGAAACCGAGGACCACTGTATAGTTTTATTCCCCATATACAGTGGTATCCTGCTTCTGCCATAATTCGCCCAGAAGGCTGTTCGAAAAGCCGTTACCGAATCCATTTGTTCCCATAAGGAATAATGTAAATTGATTACAGTGGTCCTCGTGTTTTTGTCGAAAATTTGTTCCCGAATGCTGCTTCAAGTGCTATTACCGAACGAATTTACTTAAGAAATAATGTCATCGTAGGTTAGTCTATTTCAGACCCCCAAAATGCACTCTCCTGCAACAGCACTTACGAAAAAATACACTTACATAAATGTTCGGAAGTTTGGAGATGCACAAAACCGAGGACCACTGTAGTCTGTTTCCCAGACCTCCACACTACACTTACACAATTGTTCGAGCTGTGAGCTGTACGAAACTTCTGGGGTACCACTGCATACTAGTACAGTGGGACCCCGAGTAACGAACACCCCGGAAATCGCATAATTATGTAAGTATAATATTGTAAGTGCTTGTGGAAGTGTATTTTTGGGGGTCTGAAATAGACTAACCTACATGGACATTATTTCTTAAGGGAGTAAATTCGCTCGGTATTGGCACTTTATATATTTTCTGAAATGAAGTTTTTACAACAGGGGTCCAATTGTATCATAATTTAGTTTACAGGTTGTTAAAATGCCATAAGGGGCTTCTATAGTTTATATATGCCAATCACCCTAATTATATTATATACTGTACTCCACTTTATAGAAATAGTTTGCTTGTTAGTCTTGTTTGTTTATGCAGAAATTTCAATTAGGTCTAAATCCATGAATTCCATGTCTTCCATCCTTCATGTTTTTAACCACATAATATCATACCTTTTGCAGACAAGATGGAACATTAATTTAAGCTATTTCAACATTTGCTTGTTTGTAAAAATTAGCACCACTGTTCGTTATTAATTACACTTGGTTGGATTAGGATAGGTTAGTTGAAGTTACCTGAAGGATGTTTCTAGGATCAATGCCTCACAGCCCAGTCCAAGACCAGGACTCTGAAAGATCGCCTGATCAACTGTTGTTATTAGCTACCACTGACAGCCAAATATGTGAACCACAGTCTGTCTGGGTTAGGATGGGTTAAGCTGAGTTAGGTGAGTAAGGTTGCTGATGGCTGTTGCCTCTGTAATATTTGAAAACTGGTCTTTTAAAATTTAAAATACAGACTCCCTTGACTTTCAAAACATTCTTCATTCCAGAATGCTGTTCATGTTGTTACCAAACGAATTTATTCCCATAAGTAATGATGTAAATTAGATTAGTCCATTTCAGACCCCAAAAATTAATTTATAAAAGTATCTTACAATAATAAACTTACATAAAAAGGGCAAGTAAGTTAAGAGTGTTCAATAGTGAGGCCCCCCTATAACGTAAAACTTCATTCCGAGAAGCCTGCTCCGTGCCACACACACGAACGAATTTACTCCCTTAAGAAAAAAAAATGTCAAGTGGTTAGTCCATTTCAGACCCCAAAATACATCGCACAAAGCACTACAATATTATACTTACATAATGTACAATTTCCGGGATGTACGTAACGCTGGGTCCATTGTATTTATTTCCGTATTAAAATGAAAGATATGGAAGAAATGTGCAAAATGAAGATTTTTCTTCATTTTGCACAAACTACAATTATCAGGTACAATATTATTATAATCCAAACAGCACACATAAAACTCAAGGTCAGTATAGCTCCAGTGCACAGCCGGTTACAATCCGGGTTCGATTCGGTGAAGGGGCGGAAACATCGGATATTGGCTTGCACTGTTGTCACTGTTCACCCATCAGTAATAATAGGTACCTGGGTGTTAGTCGATTGGTGTGGGCTCATCCTGGCTGAAACCATTCTGAATGGTTCAAATGTCTGTGATAATATGACTTTCTTTGAGGTAGTAGTAGTATACTGATGTCAGCTAGGCTTGCATACCTTGGTGTACATGTACATGTACTTGTAGTAAATAAATATAGTTATTATTATTTATTTTGGCTTAACTCAGACCAGCCACTGCACTAAATGTTTGACTATTGAGGTCATATATGATTTTACTAGAACCTACTTTCAACGCCTCTTCAATCAAACAAATCGAAGTTTCTCAACACTTTTTCGAACAAATTTTGTCTTGACTATCGCACGTGTCCGTGTTTTTAGAATGAGTGCATACTAGACGCACCAGCCAGGCGCCTGCACGTCGGGCCCGCGCAGGCGGCCATGAGTCAGCCCTGGGGCTTTGTTTATCTTCCAGCAAACATACCTCCGTTTTCGCTCTTCCAAACATTTCACAATTCACTAATTGTGTTTGGAGCTGTCTGCTGAGGCAGCAGGGAGAGATGTGGCAGAAAAAGAGAGGCAGTGGTGGTGAGAGTGCAGTGGTGGTGAGAGGCAGTGGTGATAGAAAGGTGGTGATAGAGGGCAGTGGTGATAGAGGGCAGTGGTGATAGAGGTAGTCTTATGTAGAGTGAGAGGTGAGTGTTCTGCATTAATGAATAAATGAGAGAGAATGAGAGTGTAGAATGTCTGAGAGTTTTGTAAACAAACCAGTTGTTGTTGTTATCTAGCGATGCTGTCATGGCCCTATAAAACCCCAACGAAGAAGAAGAAGTGACATGTTGTTGTTGCTGTTACCAGCCTGGACACGAATGAATTCTGTTCACTCCGTCAAGCCGACTGGAAGTTATCTAATGCAGTTAGCATTACAAACTCCATTTTCTCTCTTATACTAACACATCTGAAGGGAGTGAAAGAATGGGAAGATGTTTTCATAAAGGGACTAAGAATGCCCGCCACCACCATCCTCCCCGCCACCAGATTTGTAATGACATACATATTTTATTCATTCTAATAATAATAATAATAATAATAATAATAATAATAATAATAATTTTTATTTCAATGCATGTTACAAGTGTACACACATGGGTAGTTAAATATGTCAATTATAAAACTGTAATGCAAGGAGGAGCTACCGGCATGCCATGGCATTAGGGCAGTTTATTCTCAGGAGACTTATCACTCAAGTACTTAATGCTAAAGAAATTGATTGAGTTTATTCTTAGTTCTATTATTTATATTATTAAATGGTTATAATATTTTATTTAAAGACAATACAAGAGAAATTGGTTGAGTTTAATCTAGTTGAAAAAATTTATTTAAAAATTTCAGTAAGGGACCCTTTTACAAAAAATTTTAAATTTTTCAGGAAGGGCCAAATTTTTTTTGGGGGTTTTTTTCCAAAAAAACCCTAAACGAATAAATTTTTTTCCCCAAAAAAATTGGAAATAAATTTAATCCGGGCCCAAAATTTCCCCAAAAATAGTTAAATAAAAATTTTTTTTGAACTTTTGGACTTTTAAAAATAAAAATTTAATAAAGAATAATAAATAAATAAATTTCATATTTTTAAAAAACATGTCACTTACATTTATTGAAGAGTTGTTGATGTGGGGAGGAAGGGAGGAGGGGAGAAGGGGGGGAGTATGCCAGTTTTTGGGAAGGGGGGAACCCCTTCCAAACATTTTCAGGTAAATTTCCTTTTTTGGGGTTCCCCCCCTTTTTTTTTTGAATGCCACTAGGGCCGGGTTGGGGAGTCACTGGGCCTCTTTCCCCCCCAAAAAATTTGTCCAGGGGGATTGTGTCTTTGGGGGGGTTTTTAAAAAATCCCAAAAAGGGGCACCCCCCGGGGGCCAGGTTCCAAAGGGGCCCCAAAAAACAATTGGGTTTAAAAGGGGGATTTCCCTTGTTGCCCTTTTCCCCATTCCCCAAATTCCCCAACCTTTTTTGAAAAGGGACATTTTTTTCCCTTTTTTTCCACCTCCTCCCCTTTTTCCCCGAACCATTGTCCTGGGCCCTCTGCCCTTTTTGTTTATTTGCTGGTTTTTGATTTTGGGGGTTGGGGGTTCCCCCTTTTCCTCCACCAACTGTTCCCCCCATCCTCCCCTCACCTCTAACCCCAAAAACTTCCCCCCAAATTTCCCCAATTTTTCCAAAACAGGCTCCCGGCTCCCCCGGGGGGTTTTGAGGCTCAGCCCCAAAACCTTCAAAATTTTCCCCAGGAAACAGTCGGCCCCCAAAAATTTTTTTCCGGCAAAAATTCAAAGTCCTGGTAGATCCCCCCCCAAACCTTACCCAAAAGGGGTACACAAAGCAGCATATGGAAATGGTTTTTTTTCCAAAAAAATTTTTTTAGGGGGTTTTTTTTTATGTTTTTCACATCAAAACACTTTTTTTAAAATTGCCCCTTTTGGGGGAGAGTTTTTAAAAAAAGGGGAAAAAAAACCCCCCCGGGGGGATGGGCGGGGGGGAAAAAGGATTGGGGCAAGAATTTACTTTTATGAATTTTAAAATCCCCACAATTTTTTTACCAAGTTTGGAGGATGACAAGGGGGATTTCCCTTATCAGGGGGCACTTAAGGGAAATTATTTTCCCCCCGGGGGTTTCTTCACACTGGGGCCCCAAAAATTCATTGAACCAAT
>WNWK01044893.1:10000-14934 GCA_009830355.1 Cherax destructor | reverse complement strand
AAAATCATTTTAAGACTCTTCTCAAAGACCACCTACTCCCCCTAAACTAAATACTCATACTGTAAACTACTTTCAAAAATGCTCAATATTTTTTCCTATAAGATAATTTCAATTTTTACTAATATGTTACTATTATGTTACCCCCTACTCACCCTGAACTAAATACAGTGGTACCCCGACTTACAATATTTTTTCATTCCAGAATGCTGTTCAAGTGCCATTACCAAACGAATTTATCTCCATAAGAAATGATGTAAAATAGACTAGTCCTTTTAGACCCCCAAAATTACACTTACAAAAACATTTAAAAAAATCAACTTACATAAAAGGGTGTGTTTGGGGACCATCGTAAGTTGGGGTACCACTGTACTCATAAATTACTTTAAAAAATGCTCAATGTTGTTTTCCTTAAGATGATCTCAATTTTATATTACCATCCTCCAAAACACTTGTTACAATGTAATATCATCATATTGTAATTTTAACAGTATAATATCATCATATTGTAATTTGAAATCAAATATATAACTAGAATAAACTCAATACAGTGGTCCCCTGAGTAACGAACACCCCGGAAATCGTACAATTATGTAAGTACAGTGGTCCCTCGGTTTTCGCTGAAAATTCGTTCCAGAATGCTGCTCAAGTGCCATTACCGAATGAATTTACTTCCTTAAGAAATAATGTCACGTAGGTTAGTCTATTTCAGACCCCCAAAAATACACTTGCAACAGCACTTACGAAAATACACTTACATAAATGTTCGAGATTGGAGATGCACGAAAACCGAGGGACCACTGTATAATATTGTAAGTGCTTGTGGAAGTGTATTTTTGGGGCCTGAAATAGACTAACCTACGTGACTTATTCCATAAGGGAGTAAATTCGTTCGGTAATGGCACTTGGCAGGCTTCTGGGATGAAGTTTTCGTTACTCGGGACCACTGTATTTGTCATAGTCTACAAATCATTAGATTAAGCTGCCCCTAATGCCATGGCATGTCAGTGGCTCTCCTTGCACTTCAGTTTATGATTGTAACTACCAATATCTATGTAAAATTGCAATGAAATAAAATTTACTTTATACTTCTTACTTTACTTTACTTTACATCACGCATCCAATACATGTCAGCTGGTGGGTCTAAGATACATTCACAAATGCGCTGATTTTATTTATACAATTATTACAATATTGCATAACAGTAAGTCTTATTTTTTGGTGTGAATAAAAATTCTTTATGTGGATAAAAAATCAAATTGAAATTCATCTGTAAAGCCTGTAAACATGACTAATAAACAGAGGAAATGCTATTTTAGTGCCATTGTTTATTCTGGACCCTATTTTGAAATTGGCCTTGAATTTTGTGTGAAATTTCAGATCACTTTATTGGGTAGTTGAAATAGGTAAATGTGCAGTTTCTTGTACTCAATCGATAGAATAAAAGGAATTTTAGTGAAATAGCTATGAGTTTGGTTGACTGGACAATGGAATTGGCCAAAATAGGACTCAAAGTGGGTGAATTTGCTGATGCGTAAATATTGCAGAGACTGCTATCTTCACCATAGCATAATTCCATAAATTTTCCATCAAATTTAGTACTTTTTGCTTTATTATCTTCAGAAAAAAATTCTCTACGATATCATAAGATTTTTTTTTTTTTTTAAATTCTTGGACCCTGTGAGGAATTTTCAGATTGGGGGTCTGGAACCTCAAAGGGTTAATAAACAAATGTTTTACTTATTAAAGGAAATGTTTCCTGTAATAAATGCCATGACTGTACTACGTACATATGCTCTTGCATGTGATGTTGATATCACCATACCCTGTACAACCTTTTTCTTCGATCTCCTACAATAACTTGTGGTTAGTATTTGTAATAGGCTTTTCAGCCTTGCTTATGTTTGTCATTGAGGTAATTTCATTTTACTATATCTAATTTTTTGTATATTTCTGCACTGACATTAGCAACAGTTGCATAGGTCAGTAATTTTTGTATTACGACCGCTCATCTATTGTTCAGATTTTTATATTTTCTTAGGTTTTTCTTGATGTATTACATTACATCCTTATTCATTACATTTATAACTATCTCTTTTCAACCACTGTGAATTTATTAAAAAAAAAAAAAACTTCCATTTACTGCTTTTTTGCTTTATCTCATTATTATCTTATTTTACCTCTTGTTTTTTCTGAGTGAACTCGAGCTTTATCACCATGCCTTTCATACCTTCCATCCTACAGTCTTGCTTACTAAATCCTGAAAAAAATTCTGTCATCTTTACCTTGCAGTTGCTTTGATGTAGTGTTGATTTTTTTTTTTAACCCATGTTGCCAGCAGCCTTTAATGCTAATCATCCTTGATCCATGTTATGCTAAACACTACGTATTGCCTTTTTAACGATATACGTACAGTGGTACCTCTACTTACGAACAGCTCCCAACTCGAACAATTATGTAAGTGTGTATTTTTGTAGGTGCTTTTGTAAGTGTATTTTTGTAGGTGCTTTTGTAAGTGTATTTTTGGGGGTTTGAAATGGATTAATCTAATTTTCATTATTTCTTATGGGAAAAAATTCTTTCGGTATCAGCACTTGAATTGCCGTCTGAAACGAATTAAGCTCGTAACTCGAGGTACCAGTGTATTATTACAATGTTTTATACTCCAAGACTGGGACACAAGTTGTTATAATTTGTAACACCACATCACATTGTTTATTAATGTTCTCCAAGAATATTATTAAAATTTTATAATTACAGTGGACCCTCGGTTAACGAATACCCCGGAAATCGTGCAATTATGTAAGTATAATTTTGTAAGTTTTTGTGGAAGTGTATTTTTGGGGGTCTGAAATAGACTAACCTACGTGAAATTTTTCCTTAAGGGAGTAAATTCGTTCGGTAATGGCACTTGAGCAGACTTCAGGAGTGAAGTTTTTACGAAACTCGGGGGTCCACTGTACTGTATTGTTATATACATACGTAATTGCAAATAAATTTTATAAAATTTAAAAAAAAAATTCTTTTAATTTAGTAAATTTAAAGCTGATTTTGACCAGAAGTAATACATCATGGGTCTTTGCATTGTTAGAGTTCTGGTAGTTCAGAGAAAAAGAGGAAAATAGTGAATTATTTGTGTTTTATTTTACTCAAAGTGAATTGTAATTATAGATTTCTTGTTGGAGCATGTTCTAAAAGTTTGTGTATAGTACTCAACATTTCAGAAATAGATTTTCTTCATGGGAGTCTCAGATGAATAATAAACAGAAATACCAAAGCTGTGGTAAAATCTTCATTTATCATCCAAACATTTTGGAGTATCAAACAATTAAGGACAGTTACTGAACTAGGCAGAATAATTGGTTTATTGGAAAGAAAAAAATGTTCTGTTGAAACAAAGTCATCAAATTTAAAATATAACTAAAGTTCACAAATAAACCTAACAATGTTACAACAACCAATCTAACGTTTATAATAACACAGTTATACTCACATAAAATACCTCAGTGTGTGAACAACTGAATAGAAGTAGGGGAGCTGTTCAATTGATGCCCCATTCTAACACTACAGGGATTCAGAGATGATGAACTCAGTCAGTTTGATGTTAAAGTCAAAATTGCTAAATCCTCAGATATATGGTTTAGCTATAAGAAGGCAGTATAAAATGATCTATCAACATGCTCAGAGATGTGGTGTATAAAGTTAAATGAGGTATTCCCCATGTATCTAGCATTACATCCCAAACACTTGACCAGATAAACAAGACTGTACTTCAGCTGAATGACTCCATTACATCTATTCAGTTGTTCACACATGATGCATTTTATGCATAAGTATATGCTAACTTTGTTAGAATAAATATTAGGTTAGATGGGAAGTACAGTGCTGGCACTCTGAAGCAGTTTTATATCTGTAGTGTAAGCACTCTTCTGGCAAGACAGTGATGGAGTGAATGATGATGAAAGTTTTTCTTTTGGGGCCACCCTACCTTGGTGGAAACAGCCGATGTGTTAATAAAAATAAAAATTATATTCAATGACTTTGTTTAAATAGAATATTTTTGTCTTTGATATATACCTGCTATTCTGCCTGGTAATTGTTTTAATGTTGATGATGAAGTCTGACACTCCAAAATGTTTGGATAATAAATAAAGATGCTTATTGCTGCTTTAGCATTTTTGTACTCGACAACATTATGCATGCAGTGCAAATCAGGTTGTGGTTATTCTCCGTGGCTCTGTGGAATTAGTAGGGGTTAAAGGTGGTCCATAATGGACCAAAACAGCTAAAACTTCATCTCCACATGATGGATTAGTTGTGAACTGTTCTGGTTACAGTGTTGTAACTTATTCTTCTACCTTCATACATTATTCCAGTCACATTCTTCAGGTTATTTTGCTCATTTGTTCCTCTCCATTCATTTATTCATTTTTATTTTGTGCACAACATACACTTTCTTTACGATGGTTCGACTTACGGTATTTCAACTTTACAATGGTGACATAGAGATGCACATTTGTACTGTACAGTACAGTACTGTACATTTATTAATAGGATAAATTTGTTTTCATTTATTTACATTTCAATACTGGCATTTAGTTACTGTAATAATTTTATTATTCAGTGGCAGTAGTTATTTATTTACCTATTTATTGTATACAGCCTCTCCTCACTTAGCGATGTACTCGTTTAACGACAACTTGGACTTATGACGGACTCTCTGACCAGTATGCATACCTAAATAATGTATATTAGAGCTGATTTCCTCTATTCTGTTTATTACAATATACAGTACACTACTGTATAAACATTTAAAAATATACCAGAAATGTTATAAATGGTGCAAAGGTGACATTAAAACAATATCAAAGATGGTTGACACAAACCCACTACCATTATAGTATGCTCCTCACTTAGCAACGAATTTGTTTACCGAC
>WNWK01044892.1:0-14935 GCA_009830355.1 Cherax destructor | reverse complement strand
CAAAGAGAAATGGTGCGAGCCCCCCTTGCTGGACACCCTCTGATGATGTGTTCATGCTCTCCAAACGGGAGCATTGATTCCTTCTATATCAGCTGAAACAAAGGAAAAACCGGGAAATGTTCTTGCCTCCTCGTCTCTTTTCAGGAGATTAAATCATTCTTAAATCTCTTGAAATCTAATTTAACCCTGGTTTTCCTCAGGCAGGTTGTCGATATACGCCCTTGTTGCATGAACCGCTGCTTCACTTCCTTAGAGACCCCAAACCGCTGGTTTGGTTGAAGCATGATGGCCCCCTTTGCGCGAATACTTGACAGCTTTAGAAACAAGGCGGAAACGTTTTCCAGGGTTGGCTAAATTTCCATCCTTCTTTTAAGGGGACAAAATGATCTCCAAAAAAAAAAGGTTTAATCTCGTCGTCAGACCAGGGGGAATTGTTCCATTCTCCTCAATTCTTCCAGTTTCTTCCTGAGAATTGTGTCAATGGCATCGCTTCCCAGAGGTGCTCCAAGCAAGACACTATTTGTAGGGGCAATGACTGTTGCTCCTGGTAGTTTTGATATCACTGCATCTATCACTTGTTGATTGACTGAGATGATTTTACATTTGGATGGATTCAGGATGAGACCCATTTCCTGTCCCCGTGTCATCCCCTGTGTAAGATTATCTAGAAGGGACTCCTTTGTACCTGCTAGTGTGCCATCATCCAGGAACCAGATGTTTAACTCACTGGTCAGTCTGACTGTGATTTCCCTAACTGCTATACAGAAGAGAAATGGTGCGAGAGGGTCCCCTTGCTGGACACCCTCTGATGATGTGATTTCATGCTCTCCAAACAGGAGCATTGATTCCTTGCTATATCCAGCTGAAACAAAAGGGAAGAGACCTGGGAAATGTTCTTGTACAGCTGCTAATACTACGTCTCTTTTCAGGAGATTAAATGCATTCTTGAAATCTCTTGAAATCTAATTTAACCACTGCGTTGTCCTCAGGCAGGTTGTCGATATACGCCCTTGTTGCATGAACCGCTGCTTCACTTCCTTGAGAGACCCCAAAGCCAAGCTGGTTTGGTTGAAGCATGATGGCCGCCTCTGCGCGAATACTTCTGACAGCAGCTTTAGAAACAAGGCGGCGAAACGTGTTGTCCACTGCGATTGGCCTAATTCCTCCATCCTTCTTTTTAAGGGCACAAAGTGATGCTCCAAAAAAGAAAGGTTTAATCTCGTCAGGAATCAGACCAGCCAAGGAATTGTTGACGAACCTCGTGATCTCTGACAGCAGTGTCTCTGCAATCTTCCCGATAACTGGATTAACCATTTCCTTTAAATGTTGTGGCCTTATTCCAGTGTAACCCCCAGCAGAGCCGGACGGGAATGACATTATTGCTTTGTAAATGTCCGAGTCTTGCACAATCAGTGGTTCCACAGTGGGGACAGAGGTGTTGGAACTGTTGGTACCCCTGGTTTCCCTGGCAGGGTGCTTTCCTCTAAGTGCTTCAGCAGTGTCATCATCCCTGGGGGCAACTGTATCTTCACTGGTGATAATTCTGATTGCTCCCACTGTGTTGCACTCTTCAATTTTCTTGCTCACTTGGACTCTGATTTTTTCGCTGTCAGTGGAGTGAGTGGGGGTTCTGCCTCTCACATATATATATATATATATTTTTTTTTCAACAAGTCGGCCGTCTCCCACCGAGGCAGGGTGACCCAAAAAGAAAGAAAATCCCCAAAAAGAAAATACTTTCATCATCATTCAACACTTTCACCTCACTCTCAGATACGACAGCTGAGAATAAGTCCCTCCCAGCTGTCACTATCTCAGACCCCTCCTTTAAAGTCCAGGCATTGTACTTCCCATTTCCAGGACTCAAGTCCAACTAAATCAATTAACATGTTTCCCTGAATCCCTTCACAAAATGTTACCCTGCTCACACTCCAACAGCTCGTCAGGTCCCAAAAACCATTTGTCTCCATTCACTCCTATCTAACATGCTCACACATGCTTGCTGGAAGTCCACAAAACCTCCTTTACCCCCTCCCTCCAACCTTTTCGAGGACGACCCCTACCCCGCCTTCCTTTCCCTGAATATTTATACGCTCTCCATTCTCTCTAAATGACCAAACCACCTTAACAACCCCTCTTCAGCCCTCTGACAAATACTTTTAGTAACTCCACACCTCCTCCTAATTTCTACACTCCGAATTTTCTGCATAATATTTACACCACACATTGCACTTAGACAGGACATCTCCACTGCCTCCAGCCTCCTCCTCGCTGCAGCATTTGCAACCCATGCTTCACACCCATATAAGAGTGTTGGTACCACTATACTTTCGTACATTCCCTTCTTTGCCTCCATGGATAACGTTTTTTGTCTCCACAGATACCTCAACGCACCACTCACCTTTTTTTTCTTCATCAATTCTATGGTTAACCTCATCCTTCATAAACCCATCCGCTGACACGTCAACTCCCAAATATCTGAAAACATTTACTTCTTCCATAATCCCTCTCTCCAATGTGATATCCAATTTGTCTTTATTTAAATCGTTTGATACCCTCATCACCTTACTCTTATCTATATATATAAACACGTCGGCCGTTTCCCACCTAGGCAGGGTGACCCAAAAAGAAAGGAAAAGCTTTCATCATCATTCAACACTTTCACCATTACTCATAAATAATCACTGTATTTGCAAAGGCCTCAGATACGACAGTTTAGATGTCCCTCAAAACTGCCAATATCCCAAACTCCTTCAAAGTGTAGGCACTGTACTTCCCATTTCCAGGCTAACCGGTTTCTCTGCATCCCTTCACAAAATATTATCCTGCTCTTCAGGTCCCAGAAACCATTCGTCTCCATTCACACATGCTTGTTGGAAGTCCAAGCCCCTCGCTGACAAAACCTCCTTTACCCCTCCCTCCAACCTTTTCGAGGACGACCCCTACCCTGCCTTCCTTTCCCTACAGATTTATTCGCTCTCCAAGTCATTCTACTTTGTCCCATTCTCTCTAAATGACCAAACCACCTCAACATCCCCTCATCAGCCCTCTGACTAATACTTTTAGTAGCTCCACACTTCCTCCTAATTTCCATACTCCGATTTTTCTGCATAATATTTACACCACACATTGCACTTAAACAGGACATCTCCACTGCCTCCAGCCTCCTCCTCGCTGCAGCATTTGCAACCCATGCTTCACACCCATATAGGAGTGTTGGTACCACTATACTTTCGTACATTCCCTTCTTTGCCTCCATGGATAACGTTTTTTGTCTCCACAGATACCTCAACGCACCACTCACCTTTTTTTCCTTCATCGATTCTATGGTTAACCTCATCCTTCATAAACCCATCCGCTGACACGTCAACTCCCAAATATCTGAAAACATTTACCTCTTCCATAATTCTTCTCTCCAATGTGATATCCAATTTGTATTTATCTAAATCGTTTGATACCCTCATCACCTTACTCTTATCTATGTCCACTTTCAACTTTCTTCCTTTACACATCCTCCCAAACTCGTCCACTAACCACTAATTCGTCCACTAATTTTCTTTAGAATCCCCCAAAAGCACAGTATCATCAGCAAAATGTAAATGTGTCAACTCCCATTTTGTATTTGATTCCCATAATTTTATCCCACCCTCTCACCAACACCCGAGCAATTACTTCTTTACAAACCCATCTATAAATATATTAAACAACCATGGTGACATTTCACATACCTGTCTATTATCTACATTTATCGGGAAGTAATCTCCTCTCTCCTACACACTCTAACCTGAGCCTCACTATCCTCATAAAAACTCTTTACAGCATTTAGTAACCTACTACCTATTCCATACACTTGCAACATCTGCCACATTGCTCCCTATCCACTCTATCATATGTCTGTTCTAAATCCATAAATGCAATGAACTCACTATCTAATATTTTCACTACATTTATGTAAACACTATTCCATCACTACTCTCATTCTCCTCTATATATTAGTTCAATACAATTCAAGAAACACTTTCTATCTCTACTCTTCTCCTCTCCTCTCTTCCCTTCTCTTCTCTCTTCTCATCTTATTCATATAAATTATAAAATATATATATATATATATATATATATATATATATATATATATATATATATATATATATATATATATATATATAACAATCGCAGACAAGCGATCTTAACAGTGCAAGACAAGCCACGGGGTGGGGGTGAAAATCTTTGGCTCACACTTCTCAGTGCGTCATCAGGAGGTGTGCAATGTTGCAAGGGCAGCAACAGGAGGAATAGGGTAAGTTTTTTCAGTCTGATAGTGCGGTGGCACCAGCCAGTATGCCAACCCCACACTGGTCCTCCCACACCCCACCCCATATGGGGTTGGGTGTAATGGGCCCCACAGTTTGCAGATAGCATGAGGTAAAATAACTAGGACATAGTTAGCTGCCATCTCTAATCTTCTAACCGCTTGGAACAGGTCACGTGACGTAAGAAGTTACATTACAGTAGTGAATCATTGACATACAGAATGCAGCTAATATGAATAATCTTCTAATTAAAGAAAAAGAAGGTATAAATCCCTCATTTTGCAAACTAGTAATACCCTATGTCGCAGAACGTTCTAGAATATTCAGGAAATACTCTCAGTGTAATGCAACAGGTGGTCTAGGTGGTGTGCTGCAATACAGACTGCAACCAGAGTGATATAACATCAGTAGTAAGGAAGTAGTCATGGGGGATCAATTAGGTCTGGGTGCACATGTGCCATCATCCTAGGATAGCCCAAAAGAGAGGCAGAGTGACCTATTGAGGTCCTAACCCGTCTAGGCACAGCAGTACAAGGTTCACATAGATGAGTGCAACTAGTTTAGTGGTTTACTGAATTAGGTTGTTAGTAATATTATTATGATAATGATAATAATGCTAGTAGCGATTGAAAGTGAATAATAATGATAGCAATGGTGCAAAAAAATCAGGAATTACCTACTTATTATAAGAAAGAAAAGCCTGAATAGGAGAATTCACAATGAAGGATTTATTCCTTCTATTTCATTAGTTAGAAAGTTGTTTACATTAGCTACATTCTGTGTGTAAATGATCCACCTTTGTAATGTAACTTCTTACGTCACATGACCTGTTCCCAGCGGTTAAAGCTTAGGGCTGGCTATTAACTATATCCTAGTTATTTTACCTCTTGCTATCTGCAAATTGTGAGGCCTACTACACCCGACCCCATATGGGGTGGGTGTGGGGGGACCGCTGTGTGGGGTTGGCATTCTGGTGGGCCTCTCCCTCAGTCAGATGGCTGGTGCCATCGCGCTACCATACTCTGAGTTTTAGGGAAACCATTTATAGGCAGAATGAGGTAGAGTTATTGGTGAATATTGGGAAGCCAGTGACACTAGGTTAGGTAAGGTTTGTCAGGAAACTGGACAAGTGTTTCCTGGCACGGGTCATGTGACCGAGGCCTTCCACTGGCTTGCCGGTCCACCCCTTTAAAAATTATGGTCAGTTATAACCATTTAGTGACACTAGGTGATAAGGACAGTAACAGAGATAATGGAGGAACAGAAATGAGCAGGAAGATAAAAGAGAAGGGAGTGTTGCTAAATTTATAATATACTAATAGTCGTAGTGCTAGGAATAAGATGGATGAATTGAGATTAGTTGCAAGTGCGGGTAACTTTGTTGTATTTGCAATAACTGAGACGCGGTTTAATTAATATGAAAATCAGGATATGCCTGTTGAATGTCACATTCAGATTCAGATTCAGATTTTTATTTCACTATAAAGATTACAATGGTGGTTTACATATTATAATACAATAATTACAAAGATGGCCACTAGCATGCCTAGCATGCTTGAGCATGCGGATTTAACCCCATTTATGCACACTCTCTGCTTCCTATTGGTGAGCCATGACTCGATCCATGACAGCACTTTTCCCCCAATGCCATGAGCTGCCACTTTCTCTAACAGTCTCTGGTGCGGTACTCTATCAAAAGCCTTACTAAAGTCTAAATAAACAATATCGAATTCTTTATCGTGATCAACAGCCTCAAAAGCTTTACTGAGGAAGGTTAATAAATTAGATAGGCAGGAACAGCCCCTCGTGAATCCATGCTGAGTATCATTAATCAAATTATGGTTATCTAGATGGCTTCTTATAATATCAGCTATAATTGACTCTAACAATTTGCCTACAATTGAGGTCAGGCTTATTAGGCGGTAATTTGATGGTAGTGACTTGTCCCCTGCTTTAAAAATAGGAATAACATTAGCCATCTTCCACATATCAGACACTACACCTGTTTGAAGAGATAAATTAAAAATGTTAGTTAATGGTTCACAGAGTTCCATTTTGCATTCCTTAAGAACCCTTGAAAAAAGTTCATCAGGACCCGGCAATTTATTTTGTTTCAGTCGGTCTACTTGTTTCATAACCATTTCACTAGTGACTGTGATATTACATAATTTATCTTCTTCAGGGCCATTTTAAAATATTAGTTACTGGGATATTATTAATGTCTTCCTGTGTGAAAACCGAGAGAAAATAATTATTAAAAATAGAGCACATATCATTCTCCTTGTCAGTAATATGCCCAGAGTTATTTTTAAGCGGACCTATCTTATCTCTAACTTTTGTTCTATAAACCTAAGCGAAAATCTGGGACCATTACTGAATTGTCCCTGCTTCCATTCAATGCTAAAGGTAATTGATTTGTGGTCGCTTGTGCCGAGTTCCTCTGTAATTTCTAAATTATTAACAAGGGTTTCCTTGTTTGCCAGAACTAATTCAAGTAGGTTATTTCCCCTTGTAGGTTCTGTCACAAACTGCTTCAAAAAACAATCCTGAACTACTTCTAAAAGGTCGTTAGATTCTAAATTCCTGTCAAGAAATTCCAATCAAGCTGAGTAAAGTTAAAGTCCCCTAGAATTACTACGTTATCGTGCCTTGAGGCCTTAACAATTTCCTCCCCAAAAAATCTCCCTTGTTCCCTATCTAAGTTTGGAGGACGGTATATCACGCCTAAAATCATTTTTTCACACTCCTCTGAAAATTCTATCCAGACAGACTCTGTATGTGTTATTTCAGACTTTATACCCATTTTTATGCAACAATTTAAATGATCACGGACATAGAGTGCCACTCCACCCCCCTTCCCGATACTTCTGTCTACTTGGAACATTTTAAAACCCTGAATGTGACATTCGGAAGGCATGTCCCGATTTTTCGAATTAAACCACGTCTCAGTTATGGCAAATACATCAATGTTACCTGCACTAGCAACTAATCTCAACTCGTCCATCTTATTCCTACCACTATGACAATTACTATAATATATATTTAAAGACCCTCCTTTATCTTTACCCTTCCTGCTCATTTCTGTTTTTTCCACTATACCTATTACTGTCCTTGTCATTTAGTGCCACTGGCTTTCCAGTATCCACCTTTTTCTGCCTATTATCAATTCCCCTAGAACTCATAATATTACTATACTGGGACTTCACTGTTTTCCCCCCAAAACCCATACCACTAACTTTTTCTAGTTTAAAGCCCTAACAGCTCCCTCCACTGCAGTTGCCAGTGCCCCAACCCCAGATCTAGATAAGTGAACCCCATCCCTGGCATACATGTCATTTCTGCCATAGAAGAGGTCCCAGTTGTCAATGAATGTTACTGCATTTTCCTTACAGTATTTTTCCAGCCAGCAATTGACACCAATTGCCCTGGACAACCATTCATTTCCAACTCCTCTCCTTGGCAAAATGCCACATATGACAGGGTTCCCACCCTTCTTCCTAATTATGTCTATTGCTGACCAATATCTGCTAGTCAGGTCCTCACTCCTACGTCTGCCAACATCGTTGCCTCCAGCACTGAGACAGATAATAGGATTGCTCCCATTACCTCTCATGATGTCGTCCAGACAGCTAACAATATCCTCCATCCCAGCTACAGGAAAGCAAACCCTCTGTCTCATACTTCTATCTTTCAAGCAGAACGATCTATCCATGTACCTAATCTGACTATCCCCAACAAGAATAATGTTCTTACCTTCCTTGGTGTCGTTCGTCGTGATGTTCCCAGTAGTCGACTCACATTCATCGGGTAATACGGATAATCGGTTCGATATTTCCACAACATTTTCCTGGATCTTCGTTGATTCTACCTCTCCATCCGTCCTCTTGATCCTTAACTTTGTCCCATGCATTCCAGCAACTGTCCAGATTCCTTTCTTGGCTTGAGGATTATCAACCCGAGGATTACTACGAATCCTCTTGTTTTCCTCAGTCAGTCGCTGTATCTAAAGCTTAGCTGCCCTCAGTTCTTCCTTTAGCTGCTGGTAGAGTTGCCCATGAGAGGACATCTTGTTCAGATTCACAGAGAGCACACAAGACACGTCTTCAAAGAGCTAAGTACAGGTCACCACTGAGATAAGTACAGGTCACCGTGTTGGCCGTCGTTGATAAGCTGATTCCTTTCTAGGTGCTCCACCACTCTTCTCCTGATAATCTTATCCATGACCTTGCATACTATACATGTCAGTGACACTGGTCTGTAGTTTAGTGCTTCGTGTCTGTCTCCTTTTTCAAAAATTGAGACTACATTTGCTGTCTCCCATACCTCAGGTAGTTGCCCAGTGTGTGTGTGTGTGTGTGCGTGCGTGTGCGTGTAATCACCTAATTGTACTCACGTAATTGTGGTTACAGGGGTCGAGACTCAGCTCCTGGCCCCGCCACTTCGCTGTCCGCTACTGGGTCTCTGCTCTCCCTGCTCCATGAGCTTTATCACACCTTGTCTTAAAACTATGTATGGTTCCTGTGTGTGTGTAGGTGTGTGTGTGTGTGTGTGTGTGTACTCACCTAATTGTACTCACCTAATTGTGGTTGCAGGGGTCGAGACTCAGCTCCTGGCCCCGCCTCTGCACTGTCCGCTACTGGGTCTCTGCTCTCCCTGCTCCGTGAGCTCTATCATACCTTGTCTTAAAACTATGTATGGTTCCCGCCTCCACTATATCGTTCGCTAAACTATTCCACTTCCTAACTACTCTATGGCTGAAGAATTGCTTCCTAACATCCCTCTGACTCATCTGAGTCTTCAGCTTCCAGTTGTGTCCCCTTGTTTCTGTGTTTCCTCTCTGGAACATCCTGTCACTATCTACCTTGTCGATTCCCCGCAGTATTTTGTATGTACAATAACATACAGTAAAACGGTACAGCTGTACACAAGTACCACACAAGAGAAGAGCAAGATAAAAATACATAAAACAGCAGTATTGACGACATTGAGACAGAGTTCTGCTGGCCAGGTTGTAACATCCACAAAAACAATAGCTTTCTTCCAGAGGTTGACTCTCTCAGTGTGTAGATCTTATTCTCTTTTCCTAGATTTTTTTTGTTGGGTTTGCAAATATTTTTTGTCAATATAGTGAAGGTGAGAGAAGTGAAGACATGACAAATTAAAACGTGAGACAGAGACTAATATTTAATAATTCATAAGAATGTTCTTTTTTTTTCCTATATCCAGTACAAGATTCTCTCAGTTGTTCTTCACATTTATCATTAAGGATATCTACAAAATACTATGTAACAGTATTCTCTATTAAAATATATAATATAATTTAAATATAATTTTAGCAGCTGTGTGAGACAGTACAGATATGTGCATATGTCAGTGACATAGTTGTTGATAATATGTATTGTACGTGAGCTGGGGGAATTGTGTTTATAATATTGTAGAGTGAGAGAGAGAGTGTGTGTGTGTACTCACCTAATTGTGGTTGCAGGGGTCGAGACTCAGCTCCTGGCCCCGCCTCTTCGCTGTCCGCTACTGGGTCTCTGCTCTCCCTGCTCCATGAGCTTTATCATACCTTGTCTTAAAGCTATTTATGGTTCTCGCCTCTACTATATCGTTCGCTAGACTATTCCACTTCCTGACTACTCTATGGCTGAAGAAATGCTTCCTAACATCCCTTTGACTCATCTGAGCCTTCAGCTTCCAGTTGTGTCCCCTTGTTTCTGAGTTCCCTCTCTGGAACATCCTGTCACTATCTACCTTGTCGATTACCCTCAGTATTTTGTGTGTCGTTATCATGTCTCCTCTAACCCTTCTCTCCTCCAGTGTTGTTAGTCCTTTTTCCCTCAACCTTTCTTCATAGGGCAGTCCCCTGAGTTGTGGAACTAGCTTTGTCGCAAACCTTTGCACTTTCTCTAATTTCTTGACGTGCTTTGTGTGTGTGTGTGTACTTGTGTGTTTACTTGTGAACATTTCAGTGACTTGCATATATATAAGAAGACGATCTCCAACAACAACAACAAAAAAACGAAGCTGATAACTTTTTTGTATCAGATTTCTTGGTGGAAAGACAGTCACATACGGACACAAATATAAACAATAAGTGAAAAAAAAACAAAAAAAAACGAACAACCTTTGTTCCTGTCTTTGTTTCTGGTACAGTTCACAACTGCTGGATACAGTGTTAGTGAAAATTGCAAAGTATTTAATAAATAACAAAAAGGCACAATACCGTGACTGGAACAATACCACTACCACTATCACTACTACCTCCATAACCCCTCCACCACTTTCTTGTGCCCTTTCCTGTCTACCTGCCTATAAATACCCCTTCCACTTGTCCTTCGTGTTAGTGTGACTTTGTAAATGGTCCAAGTCTGACCGAAACGTCGTCGTAAGCTCCTCTCTTTTTATATGTGCGGGTTGTATGTGTGAGGGAAAAGTCCATAGATAGGAGTGATGAAAGTGTGAAGGTATGTAGAGTGATGGTTGAGTGGTAGTTTGCTTGTTAAGGTGGGGTGAGTGTCTCGCTGCTGCTATACCCCCCCCTTCCCTTTCCACCCGGTGAGAGGTGTAACGCTGGGCTCCGGCCACAGATGGAAATCACTCGACTGACCACGCCCGACCTCACTTCCTCTGTTTCCACACGGATTATCGGATTCAAGGCTGAGTGGGGGGCGGCGTACTCACCAAGTGAGTCATTACCACCAATTCCTCACTACGCCAGTAGTTCCTAAGTCCACACTCTAGAAACCTCAGGCAACTGTACTTTACCAGGGACAACTTTCACCTGAGTCCCTGACATCATTTGTGACATTGTGGATGTTGGAAAACTGTTGGATTTGTGGGAAACATCGAGGCAACAACACCAACAACAATACCACCACGGAGTCTAACATGGATTCATTGCTTCTGTGTTAACAAGATCAACACGTGTAAATATCTACCTTTGGATCAGATATATATATATTTTTTGTTTTCATTTTTCATTTTTCTTAAGATATGATTATTATAATCATATTTACGTATTTATTATTTACATTTCTTTCTATTAAAATAAAGTGTTTATTTTTCTTGTTATTATTGTCTTTTTCTATTATATTTTTCCTAAGAAGATTGGCAACAACCTTCACAGTGTGTGTATTACAAAGTATTGTTTAATTTAAATAAAATATTAGTGTTTGTCTATTGCCTGTTGATTATACCAAACAATGAATGTCAAAATTGTGATTGATCGAGTGATGGAAAAGACAAAATATAAGACATCGCGTTTGATGCCAGAGTTGGTAACGTACAGCAGAGCAATATGCAAGTGAATAAAACACCAGTGTCAGAGACACTGATAAAATCGTTTTTTGTCAATAATCTAGACTACCGTGAAGGTCGACTTTATCAACAAGACTACCGTGAAGGTGGACTTTATCAACAAGACTACCGTGAAGGTCGACTTTATCAACAAGACTACCGTGAAGGTCGACTTTATCAACAAGACTACCGTGAAGGTCGACTTTATCAACAAGACTACCATGAAGGTCGACTTTATCAACAAGACTACCGTGAAGGTCGACTTTATCAACAAGACTACCGTGAAGGTCGACTTTATCAACAAGACTACCGTGAAGATCGACTTTATCAACAAGACTACAGTGAAGGTCGACTTTATCAACAAGACTACCGTGAAGGTCGACTTTATCAACAAGACTACCGTGAACATAAGAACATAAGAAAGAAGGAACACTGCAGCAGGCCTACTGGCCCATGCGAGGCAGGTCCACGTCTCCCACCGGCTTAAGCCAATGCCCCGGCCCAGCCAGGTCAGGTTACATTCACTTAAGGAAGGAGCACTGTATCTGACCTAGTAGCACAAACTAGTCAGGTCCATGGAAATAAATGGTATAAAATACCGACACAATGGAAAAATAAAAACATAAGCAGTATAATGTGATCCTTTATTGACAACGTTTCGCCCACGCAGTGGGCTTTATCAAGTCACAGACAGATCTACCTGGAAAATGAGCAACATGGAGATATATATAGGGTACAGTCAGGTGGAGAATGTTGGGTCAGGTGGAGAAAGCTGCATGTGAGTCTTAAAAGTAGTGTGATAGTTAAAAACATAGTGTGACTTAAAGGACCTGCAGTGTACCATTCTTGAGTTCTAGGTGGGATAGCGTTGAAGAAGTTTCTTGGCAAGTGTGTGTAGTGTGACAGTGTGTGTAGTGTGGCAGTGTGTGTAGTGTGGCAGTGTGTGTAGTGTGACAGTGTGTGTAGTGTGACAGTGTGTGTAGTGTGACAGTGTGTGTAGTGTGACAGTGTGTGTAGTGTGGCAGTGTGTAGTGTGACAGTGTGTGTAGTGTGACAGTGTGTAGTGTGACAGTATGTGTAGTGTGACAGTGTGTGTAGTGTGGCAGTGTGTGTAGTGTGGCAGTGTGTGTAGTGTGACAGTGTGTGTAGTGTGACAGTGTGTGTAGTGTGACAGTGTGTGCAGTGGGACAGTGTGTGTAGTGTGACAGTGTGTAGTGTGACAGTATGTGTAGTGTGACAATGTGTGTAGTGTGGCAGTGTGTGTAGTGTGGCAGTGTGTGTAGTGTGACAGTGTGTGTAGTGTGACAGTGTGTGTAGTGTGACAGTGTGTGTAGTGTGGCAGTGTGTGTAGTGTGGCAGTGTGTGTAGTGTGGCAGTGTGTGTAGTGTGACAGTGTGTGTAGTGTGGCAGTGTGTGTAGTGTGACAGTGTGTGTAGTGTGGCAGTGTGTGTAGTGTGGCAGTGTGTGTAGTGTGACAGTGTGTGTAGTGTGGCAGTGTGTGTAGTGTGGCAGTGTGTGTAGTGTGGCAGTGTGTGTAGTGTGACAGTGTGTGTAGTGTGACAGTGTGTGTAGTGTGACAGTGTGTGTAGTGTGACAGTGTGTGTAGTGTGGCAGTGTGTGTAGTGTGACAGTGTGTGTAGTGTGGCAGTGTGTGTAGTGTGACAGTGTGTGTAGTGTGGCAGTGTGTGTAGTGTGACAGTGTGTTGTGTGCATGTGTAGTGTGACAGTGTGTGTAGTGTGACATTAGTGTGTGTAGTGTGGCAGTGTGTGTAGTGTGACAGTGTGTGTAGTGTGGCAGTGTGTGTAGTGTGACAGTGTGTGTAGTGTGGCAGTGTGTGTAGTGTGCAGTGTGTGTAGTGTGGCAGTGTGTGTAGTGTGCAGTGTGTGTAGTGTGCAGTGTGTGTAGTGTGCAGTGTGTGTAGTGTGCAGTGTGTGTAGTGTGCAGTGTGTGTAGTGTGACAGTGTGTGTAGTGTGACAGTGTGTAGTGTGCAGGGGTGTGTAGTGTGGCAGTGTTGTAGTGTGACAGTGTGTAGTGTGGCAGTGTGTAGTGTGACGTGTGTAGTGTGACAGTGTGTGTAGTGTGACAGTGTGTAGTGGCAGTGTGTAGTGTGACAGTGTGTAGTGTGGCAGTGTGTGTAGTGTGACAGGGGTAGTGTGGCGTGTGTGTAGTGCAGTGTGTGTAGGGGACAGTGTGTAGTGTGCAGTGTGTAGGTGCAGTGTGTATGCAGTGTGTGTGTGGCAGTGTGTAGTGTGCAGGTGTGTAGTGTGCAGTTGTGTAGTAGGTTTTTGTACAGGGTGTATTTATCAGTGTAGTGTCAGTTTCTTTTTTTTTTTTTTTTTTTATTTTATTTAAAAACACATATATACATAACAATCCAATAAATGCCCAAAAATAAATCGGGCTCATATAAACAAAAACAAGCAAACAGAACAGGAATAAACACATCAGTCTATATATCCTATAATAAGAACCCGTGCCAAAAGCACAAACAAAAAATGTCCATCCTACTACCTATCCTAGCTAAGTTTTTCTATACAATAACATAACACACTGTCAATGAAACTGAACATATATTGTCTCAAAAACACCGGATAATAAGACCACACAAAACACATTTGTGTTGCATACATATACAAACACTAGAAAAACACAAAAATATGCAGAAGCTGCTCCTAATGTATAATTCAAACAAAAGATAGGGAACACATACAGAATACAATACTAAAACCGTTAAACTTAAGACAAACATAGCAAAACATCAACTTTATCCTACATGAATTGCCCCAGATACCTGGGACAACTTCACCCAAGCACACCTGCACACTGTCGGTTGTCTAACACCTAATACCTCCTAACCTCCAACCTGCCACATAAATGCAAACTGCCAGCACATCACCACCGACAAACCCTACTACTTTAACTTTATATTATACTACCACATCCTAGAGGAAAACCCCATGCGTCCATGACCCCTATGACCCCCCAACCAAAATCACTCCAAGTCTGAGTCAACACACACCTGAAAATTTACCTACAACCCCATAAAACCCCCGAAACGTCCAAAAATCGGACACCCACGATACCACCCCGACCCAACCCATCCTAGCTTCAACCCTGTATACCCACGCCTAACCAACCACACATCAATCAACCATACTATACCCTAGTCAACCCCTTCCGGCTATACCCAACCTCCCCCCTCCCCCCTCCCCCCACTCGACCAGTCCCCCTCGAATGGTTCCTACTTCATCCCCAAAACCTTAAAAGGGACACCACCGTCATCGTTCTATAACCCTCAGAGAAAGCTTCAACCCAAGTTCTCCC